>BSUD01000004.1:5655305-5765552 GCA_033239045.1 Fagopyrum esculentum | reverse complement strand
CATTTGGGTGGTGGTAGACCGGCTGACGAAGACCGCACGTTTCATTCCGATCAAAGAAACGTGGCCGGTGAGTCGTCTAGCAGAGGAGTTCACCAGACACATTGTGAGACTCCATGGAGTACCGAGGACTATCGTCTCCGACAGGGATGGACGTTTTACCTCGAGGTTTTGGCAGCAGGTACATACTGCTCTGGGGACGAGTCTCCACTTTACCACTGCCTACCACCCACAGACAGACGGTCAGTCCGAGAGGACCATTCAGACCCTAGAGGACATGTTGCGGGCATGTGTGCTAGATTGGGGACATGTATGGCCAGATCACCTCCCACTAGTAGAGTTTTCATATAATAACAGTTGGCATGCTTCTATTGGGATGACACCTTATGAGACTTTGTACGGACGGAGATGTCGTACACCGTTGTGTTGGGATGAGCCTAGCAAGGCTGATGGAGTAGTACCAGACCAGATACAGGATGACATCACCCGGATTGCCTTAGTCCGGGAGAGGATGTTAGCAGCTCAGAGTCGTCAGAAGTCCTACGCCGACAAAAGGCGTCGACCTTTGGAGTTTAGAGTAGGTGCACAGGTGTGGTTGAGGGTGTCACCTACGAGAGGAGTTAGACGTTTCGGCATTAAGGGGAAGCTGAGTCTCCGATATGTCGGTCCATTTGAGATCTTAGAGAGAGTCGGAGAGGTTGCCTACCGACTAGCACTGCCACCGAGATTAGAGGGAGTACACCCAGTTTTTCATGTATCTCATCTGCGAGGGTACATACCGGATCCTAGACACGTCATCAGTCATGAGGATCTGATAGTCGAGCCAGACCACACTTTTGTGGAGTACCCAGTAGCCGTCCTAGAGCGTAGCATTAGGCGCCTGCGTTCTAAGGAGATACCGATGCTGAGGATTCAGTGGTCTAGACGAGGAGTTGATGAGGCTACCTGGGAGACAGAGGAGAGTATTAGACGTAATTACCCTGAGTTCCTTGCGGAGTTAGCCGCTACCTCAGTACCGACGGGTTAGTACCGAGACGATACCTTATATGACTGCTGTGATTATATGTTTACATAATTGTTTATGTCTATGTGCTTGATGACGTGGGTAGTTGCATGCTAGAATATAACTCTTGAGGGGAAAGGTATGGGGTAGGTACCTTATTCCAAGTTTCGGGACGAAACTTATTTTAAGGGGGTACTGATGTAAAATCCGGAATTTTTATTCCGTCTATTTCCGTTAGAAAATAGATCTCGATCAGTTGACCCATATCCGTCTGCTTAGTTAGACAGATTATTATAGGATTCATTATTTTATGTAGATTCATTCACATAAAATGATAAAATCTTTTAGGTAGTTTATCATTTTATGTAGCTTACTTCCGCATAAAATGATAGAATTCTTAACCGATCTTAAACTATAACAAACTCAATATCCGTCTAGTTCGTATATTTATGTGTCGGGATCTTGTCCGGCCAGAAACTCGCTAATTTAAGGAGCCCAGCCGCAGCCAGTTTAGCCCATCTGCTACTCTATATTCAGCTCCAACGGATCCAGCTTCTGCAGCCCAGTTCCTCTACAGCCCAGCTCTTTTGCAGCCCAGCTCTTTTGCAGCCAGCAGCCGCCTACTGCCTCTTCCAGCCCAGCGTCCATTCCAGCCCAGAAGAGTTGTTGTCTTGCCTCTCCAGCCCAGCGTCCAATTCAGCCCAGGAAAGGAATGTTGTTCCGCCTTCTCCAGCTCAGCAACGCCAGCCGTTTTATGAAGATCTCAGCAG
Source organism: Fagopyrum esculentum (assembly GCA_033239045.1). Classification (NCBI taxonomy): domain Eukaryota; kingdom Viridiplantae; phylum Streptophyta; class Magnoliopsida; order Caryophyllales; family Polygonaceae; genus Fagopyrum; species Fagopyrum esculentum. The sequence continues at coordinate 5,763,782 of BSUD01000004.1, read as the reverse complement.
CCGTTACACGAGATTAATGCACACACAATCTGCACCTTCCTTCCCCAATTATTCTTCCTATTCAGCCGGATTCTTCACCACATACACGCTGAACCAATCTCCTTCCTTCTCAGCGCAGCCCCTTCTCTTCTGTCTACGGATTTCAACAGCAACACGTAATCCTTCTTCCACACTTACCAACCGTCAATTGCAGCCAGTGTAATCTGCAACGGGTCCACACCAACCTTCTGCACACACCCAGCAGCGTCAAGAGGTAAGTGCAGCAATCTTGTTCTTCCGTCTTCACCTTATTCTCTCTACCGACCCATCTGTGTACAGCACTCACCCTCCTTCTCTACTCGTTCCTTCGTCCGGCACTGCTAGGCCTCAAACTGCAGCCACCTACATAACCGAAAGGTTGAGTCCATCGAGTTACAGCTACTGCAAAGAGCCGTCTCCTTCTGTCCCTATTGGTAAGACGATCCTTCCCCATCTGTTATCTTCTGGATATCATAGCTACAATGACTCATTACCCTTCTTTTTATTCCGATCAAATTCCCAACGGTTGCAGCAGTGAGATCGACCAACACTTACAGATTAGTGGTGCAGATCGGAACCAACAACGAATTACCCTTTTAGCTGCAACCCGGTAAGAGCCTATACTTGGTTTAAAATAGGTTCCTGATTAGTCATGATGGGAAGGTTATTGTATAAGCTTATGTATGCATACCAATTCCGTAATGTTAGGCTGATGAGCTGTTGTAATTCGACCTTGGACATAGAAGATAGTAATAGGTAGCTGCTGAGTTTTATAAATAAAATAATAGAAATAAGGGGCTGCTGTAAAATTTATTTTTATGCCTTCAGCTTTTAAGTTATAAACTGCCATCTTGCCGACCAATGTTTGAGCGTTTGGATGAAGATCCACCGTTGAATTTTGGATATGTTGTAGACGGATATATGTAGTTTAGCATATTAAAATTTGGGAAGAAATGAACGGTCGGATTAGAAGTTATAAGCTCCCGAAGTTAGGTAGTTGAGCAGTTTTGGTAAACCTAGATTTTTGGTTAAGTATGGGAATAATAAGTGTAGTAGTCAACTTTGTGAATTTTTATAGGAATAATGGTTGAACAGTTTAGAGGAATTCTTTCTCCTAAGGTTAGATAGAACCTCATAGATGATCTAGAGATTTAATTCGGAATTATTATAAGTTGTTACGAATTTTATATTTAGAACCGAAGTTAGACCTTTACGATCTTCCGGAAAATAGAAACATAGGAAAAATGTCAGTTTGGACCCAAACAAAATTTTAGGAGTTAGAATATGATTTTAGAACCTCAATTAGGGGTTTAGACATGAATTCTAGATTTTTCGGGAATTTCGGGACCAAGGGTAAAATGGTCATTTTACCCTAAATTAACACTGTAACTAATTATGTCTTAATACATTATTCAATCTTAGAAGTCTTAGACTTCTAACTACGTGAGAGTGTGCTAATGCACTTATCGCCTTTGGCAGGCAACTGAGTTGCTACAGTTTACAGAACGAGTGGTTTATAAAGAGTCGAGCTTTATATCAGGCAAGTCCTTTGGGCTTACTTAGCTGACTTCTAAATATGAGTATAAATGATGATGGTGGTGTGTGATTGAAATGTTTAGAGAAATAGGTTGTGATATATAATTACCGACCTATATTTTGGCCTAAGAGTAACGGGCGGTGGCATTCTACTCAGTAGCTTGCGAGCGCTGGGAGTTTCTTTAGGGACTAGTCCATACTTGGTTTGTAGTGATGCTACCAGTAGAAGTCAGCTAGACCTACACCAGTTGGATAAGGAACGGAGGCGAGAACTGATAATACTTCTCGTGCCACAACTTAAATTGAATAATATGAATCACTTAAATAATAGATAATAAACGGTTGAGTGACAGCATGATGTTTGTTTATTTTATTTCTGCTTGTGTTTGTGCTGTTATCATTTTTGCTTATATTTGGATAGTTAGCTAACTGTTGATATGTTGTTTAGATTTGCCACAGGTTAGAGCAGATGCCGAGTGATCCAGACGGTAGTGGTCAGCCGGGGTGTCGTACTTTAGGATGTTTTACCATTTCTTCATTTGTGGGATTTACAGTTGAACTTTGTTTCCTTTAGTACTTTATTATAATACGTTTTCCGGCTGTAGTTGATCTGGTCACATTCATACATTGTTAAACACTATTTTATGATTTCTGGTTTTCCTTATCTGTGCCTTGTTGTAAGATCTTGTTAAGTTGTTGTCAAACTAAGGCCGGGACCCACTGTGCGGTCTTAATTAGTAACTCCCTAAGTTGTAAAATTTGGGGTGTTACAATAACGAGTTATCAATTCAAGAGGCCTACAATAGTAGTTAGTACATTTAAAATAAACTAGTATATAGGTGTGGGGCTTGTTAATAAAATAACTTATCATATTACATTTTTTACTATATTATATGTTGTTAACTTTATTAGTTATATGTTATGAACTCGTATAAATAACGCGTCAAATGTTATATAGTAAATGAGACCACGTAGCTCATGTGTGTTGATCATTAATTAATTTTATGCTAATAATTTTTTTAAATCTAATTTATTATTTAATAAATAATAATTTAAATAAAATAACATAATAATATAATTTAAAAATATCATAATCTGATATAAAATCAATTAGTAAAAAAAGATTAATTAGCTTAATTTGTGATTTAGTAAAAGATTTAATTCGAAAAAAAACGTAGGAGTACCACGTCAGTATTAGTTTCGTATTTTTTTTAGTATAGTATATAGATATATATTTATTATATTGATAAAATAAGAATTACGAATTTAATAATTCAACGGTCTACAAATCAGGTTACAACGATCTACAAATTAGTAGATCACAAGGACCCACGAAGGCACAACGACCCACAAATCATTAGGTCAAAACGACCCAAAATCACAATGAGTACATACAAATATTAATTCGATATGAATAAGTATTATATTTGATTCTGACCAAAAGGTTCAGAAATGTATCAATTTTATAATCCTCAAACACTCTAAGGGCCCATTTGGTTCCAACTCTGGAAACATAAACGGAATGGAAACGAATTAGTCCATATGTATATCCTCATCCATGATATTTTATGGAATCATTCCTTGAGGTTTAATGCAAAATGCACTTTTTCCCCCACATTTTGTTATCCTATAGGGTATCAAAAGTAATCAAACTCTACTCCAATTACTTCAAACCATAAGGAATGATTCAAAAAACTTACATGAACAAAGGCATACATATGAACTAGATTCGTTTCCATTCCATTTCTGATTCCGGAGTCAAAACCAAACGGGCCCTAAATCTATTTATACATGTTTTCAAAGTGTTATTCTTTCTTAATAATCCATGTGGGAGAACAAAAATCATATTTTACAAAATAATTATAGTTTAGTTAAAAAAAGATTTATTAGCTTAATTCGTGATTTAGTAAAAAGTTTAATCTAAGAAAAAATGTGGGGGCGTCACGTCAGAATTAGTGTCTTTTGTTTCAGTAAAGTATATAGAATATATATGTATATTTAATATATTGATAAAATAAGAATTACGAATTTAATAGTTCAACGGTTCACAAATTAGTAGGTCACAAACGACCCACAATCAGTAGGTCACAACGACCCACAAATTAGTAGGTCACAAGGACCCATAAATCAGTAGGTCACAACGACCCACAAATTAGTAGGTCACAACGACCCACGAATCAATAGGTCACAACGACTCATGAATCAGTAGGTCACAACGACCCACGAATTAATAGGTCACAACAACCCAGAAATCAATAGGTCACAACGACCCACAAATTCATAGGTCACCACGACCCACAAATTCATAGGTCACCACGACCCACAAATTAGTGGGTCATAACGACCCACAAATTATTAGGTCACAACGATCCAAAAATCTGTGGGTCACAACAACCCACTAATTATTAGATCAAATCGACCCAAAAATCAGTAGGTCACAACGACCAAAAAATTTGTAGGTCACAACGGCCCAAAAATTAGTAGGTCACAACGACCTAAAATCCGTAGGTCAAAACGACCTAAAAATCATTAGATCAAAACGACCCACAAATCATTATGTTAGAACGACCTAAGAATTAGTAGGTCACAACAATCCACATACAAATACTAATCTCATATGAATAAGTATTATACTTGATTCTGACCAAAAGGTCCAGAAATGTATGATTTGTATTATCTTCAAACCTTTTAGGTTTATCTTATCTATCTATATACTAAAACAGCCCGTAAAGTTCCACTTGACACAGTTTCGTGCAATCACATCATCGAAAATACGCGCGTCAATTTTTTGTTAAGTCACATCCCATTATTATTTAGGTTAATTATTGTATTAAAATTTTAACCATACTTATCTAAATCCAAGATCCTAACAAACTCTATTTTTAATTTTTTTATTTAAACATACAATTAACATTTCTTCTTATATAATAAATATCATTAAATTAGTTTAATTTAACTATTATTCTAATACCATTTAAATTTATATTATTTGTTAGTTGTTAATATATAATAAAAATCATTAACATAAAGTAGGATTAATATTCGAATAATGTTTTATTTAATTCTACTTATTTTGAAGTATGTTTTTAATTATATATTTTATTTAAATTTAAATTTTTCTTAATTATATTTTATTACTTCGATAATATATAATAAAATCCATTAAAAAATACTTTAATTTTATTATTATTCTAACAACATTTATTTTATTTTATTTATTTTGAAGGATGTTTTAATTAAATTTTTTATTTAATTTATTTTTTTTCTTAATTATAGACTATTAGTTCCTTGATATATAATAAAATTCATTAAAATTTACTTTAATTTGATTATTATTATAACAATATTTTATTTTTTTAAAATTATATATGTTGTTTAATTTTAACCTTTTCTTAGTTATAGATTATTAGTTCATTAATATACATTTTAAAAAAATACAAGATAATGAATCTATTTATTTCGAAATTCGTCTAATTTTATGAAAGTGTATAGACTTTTTTTAATCTCTAAACTCATCTAATACTCCAATTAGCACATACATTTAGTTACAAATTTAAAATTTGTTATTAAAGTTTAAAAATTTTCAATACCGTACCAAATGTAACTAATTGTAGGTTTTATCAATTTCTCGAAGCAATGACAAGAAGACTATAAATCATGTTCCATTTGTTTTTAGTTACGCAATTTAAGTCATTAACTATAGTTTTTTAAATTTTGAATCCGTATTTTATTCTCTTTTCTTTTTCCTTTGAAATTATCCGGAATATATCTTTTCACAAAACGATATCCTTCTTAAGCATATCCCATCGAAATCTATTTTCCATTTTAATTTAAAGTTATCAATTAATTTTTTTAAGAAAGTAATTGTTTGAAAAATATATAATTAAACCATCATTTGTGTTTATTTGTAAAACATAAATATATATTGTTAAAAATACTCAACCCCATTGTTTACCAAATAGAAAAATATTAAAAAGAAATTTTAATTAAAAGAGTTTTGTTAAAAAATTTAAAGTTTAGAAATTAATATTATAACAAATTCAATGTAAGACACGGAAAATACACTAGCTTACAAACTTAATACTTCCAATGCTGTTTTTTCATATAAAACACACATACTATGTGACAATGATAACAACATACTAAAAATTAAATATACAATAAATAATCTTCATAATTGAACTTAATGCTTACTAACAAGTCGATTGGATAAATTGTTATTTTACAAATTTAAACATATCAATACTATTATTTCATACTTATTTAACATACAAATCTTAAAATTAGTATATTATGATAAAAATAAATTTTATTATCACATCACATGGCGTAAAAACTTAACCTACAAACCTTGAAATTAATACATTTAACAGTTATAGTTTAATAAATCCCGTGCAGGGCACGGGTTTGAAAACTAGTATCTATTAAAGCAGAAACATCTATTGCCACGTGTCAATGCCATGTTTCTCGAAACCTTCAAAATTATTTTAAAAAGTGATTTCTAAATGTTAATATAAATTGGAAATTAATTTCTAAATTTTTTAAAAAATATTTAAATAAATATTTTTATAAAAATAGTTTTTTAAACTTTTACGGATGTTTTTTTACCAACAAGCATATCTTAACAAATAAATTTAAAAAATTTAATTAATTAGCAGAGATAAATACTAAAAAGAGAATTAAAAATCATAATAATAATTATAATTTCATTCTCCAGATTTTTATTTGGGATAATTTGACATACTAGGCCTTTTTGAGTTTTTGTTTACAAAAGTATACCCCAAATTTTTGGGCAATTTTAGTAACTAGGCCTTTTTTAAAACTATAGGAGTAACTGGACTTTTTAATGTTTTAATTAAGTAAATATACCACAATCTTTTGTATATATTCTCAAACTCTACACACTCTTCTCTCAAGGGTACATTTACTAAACACAAAACTAGAAAAAGCCTAGTAAATCAAATTGTTTCCAAAGGACAATTTTAGTAACTAGGCCTTTTTTAAAAACTTTCATTTAATAGTATTTAAAAATTATTAACCCTTCTATTTAGAAAGAAAGGAATAAATGATGTTTGTTATTTGTATACAAGTATAAGTTTTAATTAATGAATTTGTTTTTTTTTTAATTATTTTTCTTGCCTTTTATTTTTATTTTTTTTTATTTTCTTTTATATTTTTTGGACTAAATTTCTCATACCAGAATTTTTCATACCAGGATTTCTCATAACAGAATTTCTCATACTAGAATTTTTATACCAAAAATTTCATACCAGAAATTATCATACGAAAAGTTCATACCAGAAATTATCATACGAAAAGTTCATACCAGAAATTATCATACGAAAAGTTCATACTAGAATTTTGTCATACCAGAATTTTTTACACCAGATTTTCATACCATAAAATTACATACCATAAAATTACATTTTATCATACCATAATTTTTTTACACAAGATCTTTATGCCATAAAATTGCATACCATAAAATTACATTTTGTCATACTAGAATTTTTTTACACCAGATTTTCATACCACAAAATTACATACCATAAAATTACATACCATAAAATTACATACTATAAAATTACATTTTGTCATACTAGAATTTTTTTACACCAGATTTTCATACCATAAAAATACATACCATAAAGTTACATTTAGTGATAGGTAAATTAAATTCCCTTTTCTACCTTCACAACTCCATTCACATTCTCCAAACGCCATTAAATTACTCAATTCACATCTCTCACAATCTGAAGAAGATTTATACAGTCAAACACAACCTCAATCTTCTTCTTCTTCAACAAATTCCGATTACAAATCCGTTGCTGATTTAGCGGTTAACAAATTCAAGAAGGTGATTTCCTTACTAGACCGGACTCGAACCGGTCATGCACGGTTTAGACGAGGACCGGTTTCCACTTCATCTTCTTCTCCACCACCGCCTCAACCTCCTCCGGTTACCAAACATCATCTCTCTGCTTTCACTAGAGTTCACTCCGGATCTCAGATCTCGCAACGTTTGATGCCTCCAGTGCCTGTTAACGTAAATAAAATCATCGATCGCAAGGAAGCTACAACCACAACCAATTTTGCACCATCACCTACTAATTCATACATGTCATCAGTCACCGGCGACACAGATAGCGTAACGCCATCAATTTTGCACCATCGATCGCAAGGAAGCTACAACCACAATCAATTTTTATTTTCTTGAAAGCTAAAACGGAAAGCAACTTTACTCAAATCTTCGCACAAGCCAGTCACCGTCCCAACAGACAAAGACGAAACTTTCTTCGATTATCTGCACAGACGACTCAGCTGTTGCGATCCACAATCTAACGTCGTAGGTGATAGCTTGTTTGGATTCCATTGTTGACGCCAATTATTGCTTCTTCCATGAAACAATGGTGGTCTCGTCAGGCCAGAGATCGACAAAGAAGCCGAAAAATCGCTTTTCGGTGTTAAAAAATTCATACCAGAAGAAGGGAGGGGAGGGCGTCTCTAGTTGGGATTGTGCGGTTGCAGTTGTGGGTAGGAGTTGAACGGTAAAAAAAAAAGTCTAGTTACTTAACAAAAATAATAAAAAAAGCCTACTTATTACATGATTTCTCAAAACAGTCTACTAACCAAATTTGATCTTTTTATTTTACAAAAATATACATATAAATTTCTAAATATTAAATATTTATTAAAACTCAACACACAAAGTGAGGGTGATACACTAGTTTATACACGTTGTCAAAGTGTCATCCTTCTCTGATAACCGATGTGGGATACAAAATTCATATTTTACAAAATAATTAAGGTTTAGTAAAAAAAATTATTGGCTTAGTAAAAGATTTAATCCGATAAAAAATGTGGAGCCTGAATTTTTTTTTTTTTACAAAATAATCAAAGATTCTGGCTATCTTTGAAATTTTTTTTTAAAACATAAAAGAAGCCTCAATTTGTTTTAAATATTCTTAATTATTTGTGCCTGATAATCTTTAATATTTATTTAGTAATTCGGCATCTATTTTGTAAGAATGGCAATTTAGTAATCCATCATAATTTTTTTAGGAGTGACATTTCAATAAATATTTTACAAAAATGCTGAGGTGGCATCCCTCGTTGATTGACACGTGACATTAGTGTCATTTATTTTGGTAAGTTATATAGATAAAGTTACATCTAAGTGTGTGTTACCGATTCAAATTCAAAAAACATAATTTACTACTCTTTTAGTATTTTATTACTTTTATAATTCTTCTCAATATAACATTATAATTAATATATATATATATATATATATTATATATTTATATAATATTTTTAAACATATTAAAATATTATTTATATATATGCTGGACGGGACGAGATTAACCAGGATAGGAAGCTTCTGTCCCACGTCCCATACCGCAAAATTTTCACGGGACAAGATACACATTACTTTTTTCAAATCCCGTCGGGATCGGGACGGGACCGGAATGAGACGGAAATGACCGGGATTTATGACCACCCTATATTTTAGGATAAATTACGGAAACCACCCTTATATAAAGTCATTTGCAACTAATTACCGGTTAAATTCAAAATTAAAAAAAATCATCCTTTACAACGGTCCGTAATCTATTATACTTACTAAAACAGAGCACGGGTTGATGACGTGGCGCGCTGTGGACGCAGGATTTTTGAAATTGAGCTCCTACAATTAAAGCCAATAAATCTTTATTTTTTACACTATTTTTTAAAGCATAAAATCTTTTTATTATTAAAATAATAATTTTATAGAAACCAAATCTATTATACTTACTAAAACGGAGCATGGGTTGATGACGTGGCGCGCTGTGGACGCAGAATTAGATTAGAGTATTATACAAAACAAAAGTACAAAAAAAAAACCTATTTCACACTATTCTTTCTCATTTTTTCCAAAACCCGCACAAGGTGCGGGTATTATACTAGTTTGTCAACAAAATAACACTCCCGCTACTTTTCGGTCCCATTTTTCGTTAAAGTCTCCGCTTTACAATATTTATTTTTTTCCGACCTAAATCAATTTCGGTTCATTGAATAAAATATAAAACCAAACCGAACCGGATTTTTAAAAAAATGAATCTACTCTAAAACCTGCTGTTTCTTTTCCTTCGTTCCAAAACCCAAATTGTCTATCTCTTTCGAATCATTCCCAAATCTCCAATTTCGCGACAACGAAAGCCCCGATCCCCGTCTCTTCTCAAGGCCTCCGATTCGTCATAGATCTATTTCGCGCTCTCAATTTTGTGGACTGAAATTGTGTTGTTCTTCATCTTTACCAGCCCATTCTTTTCCTTGTATTATCAAGAGACCCAGTGTGATTCTTGCAAAGGTACATTGCAGTGATATTAGGTGTGAAATTGTGCAGCAATAATAGTTCTCATTGATATGCAGAAACAATAGGATAGGAGGGTTCTTAAGATTAGGGATCAATTGCTGAGACGGCGAGGAAGCTGAGACGGCGAGGAAGATAGGTTTGAAGTGGTGGATGAGCGAGATCATCTGCGGATTCATATCCTATCGATCTTCATTTTTGGTAAGGCCTTCGAGATTGCTTATCGCTCTCTATTCTGTCGATTCTTTATATCTCATGCCTAACATCTCACCTTTCCGTTCTGTTTTGCTGGTTTCTAGGATTAAGATCGAGAAATCATGGCGATGTATGTTGCCAATCGCCGTTTGTCAGCTGGATCGGCGACCTCAGTGCTGCGTTCTACGCTGCTTAGGTTCTATTCATCTTCGTTTAGGGAAGAACGCGATACATTTGGACCCATTCTTGTTCCTTCTGACAAGTATTAATACTCGACCATTGCTACTTTTGCCTATAATTGTATTATAGTTGCAATAACTCCCTTTCAATGTGTGTGATGTATGTATAATCTCCAAATACGGTGTTTGAATATTATTTGTTTGAGAATGTAGAATTTGAACGTCTGAACAGGTGGTTTTGCTGATCCATTTGAACTCTAACGTGAAATGGTTTTAATTGGAACACGTGATTTGTTTGTTACTGGCTTTTCAGATCAGAGATCAGTATTTTGAATGGATGCTTTTGTTTGTGTTTTTTGGAATCTTATGTCGAACTCTAGAATTAAATGTTTTTAATTTTAGAAATTGGTGAATTAAGTGGATTGGTAATTGATAAGTAACTATGGATACACATCCATAGCAATTGGTAACTTGGTGTGTTCATAAAATGTCAACAAAAATGTGGTTAATTAGGTTTGTGTGCCCAACTTTAGCACCATTATCTGGATAGCAACAGAGTATCTCTAAAGTAAACTTTGTGATTATGGTTGGAATTCTTAGGTTGTGGGGTGCTCAAACTCAAAGATCGTTGCAAAACTTTGACATAGGTGGTGAACATGAACGCATGCCTGAACCAATTATTCGTGCCTTTGGTATTTTGAAGAAATGTGCTGCTAAGGTAGGTTTTAACTAGCTCCCTGTTCTGTTTTACATTGATATGTTTATTTTAGGTGGTTATGTAGATGCTTTTGTGGTCATCTATATATCTCCCATTACATTTTTTAAAACCATATCTCCCTTATACATTGATGTTGCTTGATGTGTGAATAGAGCAAATTAAGAACTCTTTGTTGCTCGTACCTCCCTTGTAGAGGTGGGATTTGTAAAGGAGTGATGTCAGGTTTTCTACACTTCTTTATTCCTCATTCATGTTGCTTTGTTTGTGTTCTTGTAGCTTGAGATGCTTCTTGGGTTTGGGATAAAACTGAGATTTTGAATGTCACATTATCATACTAGGTTTTCTACATTGACTAAAGACTTTAGCATAATAAAAAGTTATAGCTCTTGGTCAAGTTTCAGTGAAACATGCATCACTTTGAAGCTTGTACATATTCATTTTTCATCTGTTCTAGTGACTAGATCAAATAGAAATGTTTGGTCACTTTCTGCACAAACATAAATGAAATATGTGTCATATTCTGTTGCAGGTGAATATGGAATATGGTCTTGACCCAACAATCGGTAAAGCAGTTATCCAAGCTGCTGAGGAAGTCGCCGAGGGGAAGTTAAATGATCATTTTCCACTTGTTGTGTGGCAGACCGGAAGTGGCACTCAAAGCAACATGAATGCAAATGAGGTGAGAATAACATCACTACTTAAGATTAATCGTCATGCTTAGTAAAGTGCTCAAACCCATTTTTAGTAAATTGTATGGGATTGCTGAATAAATCTAATTTTGCTTGTTTTTTATGTTAGTGCTATCTCACCTATCAAACCAATCATGGAATGAGGTTTCTGCTATGAATTAAGTATATGATATCATGAGATGGATGCATTTGGTTGTAGGGTTGAGAATGATCCCTCCTATATATAAGTAAAACCTGCCCCAAATAAGATGTTATTTCTTATTGTATAGAACAGTGTTAGACTTGTCTTTTGCATTGAGAGTTACTTCTACTGATGTTGCTAAAGTATGTTCCCCTGTAAGGTCTGATGGTAATTACCATATAAGCTGCAAATAGACTAGTGACGTTGTTGATCCCTACACCATGCAGAATTTCTTTCTTTTATTCTCTTTCATTTCGTTGTCTTCCATTTAGTTCCATATGTGTGAGGTGGTTCTATTTCTCTCCCTTCCTGTATTTCTTTAGTTGGACCAATCTGCTTGTGCAGGTTATTGCCAACAGAGCAGCTGAAATTCTTGGTCACAAGCGAGGTGATAAGTTTGTGCATCCAAATGACCATGTGAACAGGTCACAATCTTCCAACGATACATTTCCAACTGTAAGTTTATTTCTGAAAAGTATTCTTAAAAAACATTAATGCACTACTTTTTAGTAGCATGCGACAGATTTGTTGCCCTATTTTCTGATGAAAAGTTTTTATCCAGGTCATGCATATTGCTGCAGCTATGGAAATAAATTCAAGATTGGTGCCAAACTTGAAGCATTTACATTCTTCGTTGCATGCAAAGGTTACATTACTAAGTTTAATTTATTTCATATATATATATATATATATATATATATATATATATATATATATATATATATATATATATCTGTACTTATAGCTCCTTTTGTTTTTACACCTTGTTCCATGGACATGTTATTTTTCTTCCTTTTATTCGGTAGAAGGAGGTCCGGTACCCTCCGCACATCTTGTTGCGCTTATTATATATGAAAATATGAGCCAAGTAGTCATCAATAGAGGGATATCCCTTCCTGGACATCTACATATAAAATATCCATCACAGCTCGGGAGCGTCAAGCCACATGAAAACCGATGGTTTTACTTTTAGTGTCTTTGGTGTTGTCTTCTGGAATATATGGAGCTATACTTCTTATGGAAGGCTTTTATGAAGCTTCTTGATGAAAGAAGGAGAAATTTATTTAGGAGCCAGCCAATTGCGAATCCTTGTAGTCAGTGGTTTCTGACAAGAACTAAGTTCGATTCTGCCTTGTTTTTGGTTTCTTGTTTCAGTATGCCCTTTTGTTTCCCTACTTTTCTATCTAGTATCTACTATAGAGCCCTTAACATTTTCCGGCTTGCTTACTTCTAATAGAGCATGAATCAGGAAGAACGCAATTAGGATAATGAGAACACAATTAGGACAATCAAAGAAGAGATAAACCAGAGTCACAAATGAATTTCTGGGGCTTACTCCCAAAACTTTCATACAGAACCCATCTACATCGATTTTGGGCTTGTTCCTATACTATGCTATTGTACTTGTAAAAAGTAGATGTTAAATAATTGCCATAACCTGATCCAAAATTTGGTCCTAAAGTAACAAGTATCCTTTCCTTGCATGCATCAGTCTGTTGAGTTTAAAGATATTGTCAAGATTGGACGCACTCACACCCAAGATGCTACACCTTTGACTCTTGGTCAAGAGTTCAGTGGTTATGCTACCCAGGTATGTTATATTCTCTACTGAGGAGATGTAGTATTTCCCTCACTTTCAAGTATCAATTTATTAGCAACTTCACAGCACACTTGTCATGCATGACCCCTTAATAGTGTTTTTTTTTTAATTGTAATAGGTGAAGTATGGAATTGAAAGGGTCAGTTGCACGCTACCTCGGATGTATCAGGTGTGTATACTTGGTTTGGATGCTATCTTAATCCTTTTTATTTGGAATTTTTTAAATTTACAATATTTTTTTTTATTTTTCGTTGGGCTTAGCTTGCACAAGGTGGAACTGCTGTTGGAACTGGATTGAACACCAAGAAAGGGTATGCTGGCAACGTTCTTAGTTTTGTGATCATTTCCTCCCTGTTGTGCTTTTCTTGAGTACTCATTTCTTGCCTTTCCAGCTGGAGTCCTGGACATTTAAAATAGTGCCTATTCATATGTAGTATATAGGTAATTAGTTCTGGTGCAATAAAATCATGGTTAATATGACAACTTCTAGTTACCTATGACCTATGGGGCACTTGCGAATCACTTATCAAGGTTGGCATTGTTTTCTCTTTATACATTGAAGAAATTTGGTATTGCCAAATATTCTTAGTAAAGAGTATTGCCAAATTGGATATCATATAATAAGAAGGTGGGTTGTTTTGAGATCCACAGTATTGCAGTATTTGCTTACCGGGTAATTAGAGAGTGAAATCGGAAAATTACACAAGACAACAATCCTAGGAAAAGCAAGGAATTAAAAAATTTTTTCCAACACTAAGTTCCAGTAAGCCACCAAAAGAATGAAAGGTCTTCTGGCCTCAAGGGTACAATTAGATACGTCTAGCTTTAGGGCCTAATACCCGTGTTTATAATCCTTCTCAGTGTCTTAGGTCTCCTACAAGTGAAGTACCTTTAACAAACCCCCTCAATGCGTAACCGTCTAATACTTTATCTACCCAATACTTACTTCTCTAGAGTCTTCATATTCGTGTTTGTAGCACCGGGTGTTGTCAATATAATGTTTTTTTATTTTTTTTTTGCTTGAACATGTGTTCTATAATCAATGTAAAGAAATTTTAGGATGATGGAATGACATGTTTATGAATCTTGTAGGTTTGATGTGAAAATTGCTGCAGCAGTTGCTGAAGAGACAAGCTTGCCCTTTGTGACGGCGGAGAACAAGTTTGAGGCTCTGGTTGATATCAAATATCTTGCTTACCCCTCCCTTTTGTTTAGTGTGTCTGTGATCATTCTGATAAATTGAGAGATAACCGTGTTTTCTGCCTCTTTGTTTTGCTTTGGTAAGGCTGCACATGATGCTTTTGTTGAATCCAGCGGGTCTCTTAATACAGTGGCTGCTTCTCTCATGAAAGTTGCCAATGATATTCGCCTTTTAGGAAGGTATTACTTTGGGATAAGTCACCCTTCACTGAAATTTTCTGCTTGAATTAATTGTTTTTTCTGCTTCTCACAGTCTGACTGAATTCCTTTCCATGCAGTGGTCCAAGGTGTGGTCTTGGTGAACTTATTCTTCCAGAAAATGAACCAGGAAGCAGTATAATGCCTGTAAAGTCCTTACTTGTATCTTCATCATTGTATAGAGAGCAAAGTCAGGCTAGGTTGTTTCTCTACTAAGTTGCATGTGCTTATAATAATCATACATGTGTTTTAGGGCAAGGTTAACCCAACACAGTGCGAGGCACTCACCATGGTCTGTGCTCAGGTAAGTTATCAAGTTTCTTTTGTATCTTGATGGCATGAGACAACAATAAGATCTTCTGTGGTATATCTTCTGGATGACAGTATTGTTAAAGCCCCCTAAAATATTGCCTTTTTCCTTAAAAAAGAAAGTAATGAGATGTATTTTTTGAGGCTTATTCATTTAATTTGGACTTGCAGGTGATGGGAAACCATGTAGCCATCACAGTTGGTGGATCGAATGGTCATTTTGAGCTGAATGTGTTCAAACCTCTCATTGCTAATGCTCTCCTACATGTAAGTTATGTGATACATAGTTATGAATTCGACATTTATACAAGGGGCAAGTTTAACTAAGATTTTTTCGAATAGTTAATAGCTATACATGGCATGATGGCAATCATCAAATCTTAGACATGTCACAAGGTATGGCTGAATGGATTTGATGCGGAAAAAAATGCTAGTGTGACCATGTTTGTTTAGAATTTGATGCTTTCTTTTGATGCCAAATGTTGTTTCATTGTGATACTCTGGACATAATTTTCATGCTTGCTTTTACTAAATATAGTCCAAGCATAATCTTTTATTCGCCGATCTTTAAAATCTAATCTTTTGTTTTGCAAGAGGACCGTTTTTCTCTTTCCATTCAAGGACTGGATAGGAAAGTCATGATAAACTTTTAAGGCATAATCAGTGGATGTGTCTTTAATCCTTTGAACTGGCTCTGCTAAATTGCTAATGATCATGTACTATAAAGTCTAGTTTCTTTTACATTTGACTTGTATTTGTATTCACCTGTATTCATGCCTTTTCAGTCAATAAGATTGTTAGGGGATGCTTCTGCATCCTTTGAGAAGAACTGTGTGAGAGGGATTCAAGCCAACCGGGAGAGAATTTCAAAGCTGCTACATGAGGTAAGGCTCATTTATCTTCATCCAGGGCAATCTTACTATCCACAATCTGTAGGAGTAGGACAGTTCTTACTCATGCGTACTTCTCTTGTTTTTCTTTGTGATGCAGTCACTAATGCTAGTCACAGCCTTAAATCCTGTAAGCTGTCTTACTATGCTGAATTCTCACTGTTCTTTTTGACCTACATGTCCTCTCCTCACTTCTGCTGTTGCTATATGTCAGAAAATTGGTTATGACAATGCTGCTGCAGTTGCCAAGACTGCACACAAGGAAGGAACTACCTTAAAGGTAGGATCTAGTTAATACAATCTTTCTTGAGACTACATGTTTCTGTTCTTCCCTCACAAAATTCATCATTGTGCAGGAGGCTGCCTTGAAGCTTGGAGTGCTAAGTAGTGAAGAGTTCGACCAACATGTTGTCCCTGAGAAAATGATTGGCCCTTCTGATTAATCTATCCCGGCATTGCACCGTCGGTTTGACATTTTGGTCTATTGAGCTGATCCTTGAACAATCATATCCTTTCCTTGGTAAACACACCATTATTCTTGATGCTTTCCTGGGTACCTGGCATATTTATGTTGCCCCCCCTTGGCATATGCAATAACTCTAAAATTGCATAACAATAAGAAAGCCTTTTGCCAATTTCTGACATGGTATTTAGTGTAATAAGGTATTATAGAAACAAGCACAAATGTCAATTCTTGAAAATTCCCATTGAAATGTATCAGAAGAATTTTGTTCCATGACCGTGTGATCCAACGGACAACAATGCACCACATTGCGACTATGTTGTCAATCAAATAGATTCACATAACTAATTATTATTACTATTCCCGCACAAATCCGTTATAAGGTAACCTTTTCTTTTGGGGAATTTAGGGCTAAATGTTGTTTATGCCTGTTTATGCCTTTAAGAACTTTTAGGCCAAACTAATTTATAGCCCGAAATAATCAATATTCCGTTGGTCTAGTGGGATGTGATGCTAGACTCTTAAGTGGTTAGTCTAGAGATTCGATTTACCACTAACCTTTCAAAAAAAAAAAAAATTCATAGCCCGAAATAAATGATTTGAAATCTTCATATGCTAATGATATAAGTGAAATAATACCGGGAACATATATAATTGATCCGATATAAAAATTTACGAAAAAAAACTATTTTTTTATTTGCAATAACATAGATATTAATACATTTTATTATTTATATGACATAGTGAACCAATAACATAAAATTACTAATCTATCACAGTTACTTGATTGTGTTGAAGTGTGAACCCTTCAGAATCGGATGATTATGAGAACACATTAAAAAGACACAACAATAAAAAAAAGCTATTTTTACGATGAAGTGATTGAATGTTTACCTAGAATAACGAAAATCATTCATGCTTATAAGAAAGTGAGAGATTCATGAATCCACCACAATCGAGTGATTTATTTCAAGTGATATATATATATATATATATATATATATATATATATATATATATATATATATATATATATATATATATATATATATATATATATATATATATATGGGCTAATTAAGTAACTAGGCTCTTTTAGGTTTCAATTTAGTAAATAGCCTAATTGGATTTTGCTATTAGGTTAAATTACCCCCCACCAAAATTTACCGCTCTCCATTCTCTCAGTCGCCCCTCTTGTCACGTTCGCCATCTCTGAGATACTCTCCATGGCTCTCTTTGCTCTTCTCCTTCCTAATCTTCTCCGTGTACTCCTCCTCCCTCGCCGCACTTCCGTAGCCAGTTTAGCCACCGTCTCTCTCGTCTTCCTCCTCCTCGACTCCCTCTCTAACCGTTTTTCGATCTAGATCTGTAGATCTGTTTGGTGGTAAGTTTTTTCTATCACAAATCTAGTATTACAAGGGTGTTTCTGAAGTTATTTATTTTGTGGAGAAGAGGCTTGACAATTAAGATGTTTTTCCGGTGGTAATTGCGAATCTGTGGGAAGTGACTGACAAGGATATAGACCGTTTTGGTAGAGCTGTGTTAGAAGGTTGGTTTGCAGAGATATCCAATTCTTTGGATAGTTGTGTTCAGTGTAGCATGCTAGCCGAAGAGATGAACGAGCTCAACTTAAACAAAAAGAGTCGAACTGCTAAGAAAGACAGAGGAAAGAAGAAAAGTGACGATGTGTGTGAAAATAGTAGCACAAAATGGTGCAGACATAAGGTGAAGGTTGGTTATTTTGTTTCTTCTTTCATGATTGCCAAGCAATATACGCTTAATTTTCTTCATCTGGTATCTCTTTTAATGGCTTTTATGAAGATAATAGAATTGACTATTGTTGTTTGATCAAACTAATGAAGTTGAGCCCAGCATGAAGTGTTATTCTTCCAGGCTCAGTCATGTACTACTGATTCCGAGATTGGACTGATCTTTACTGCCTTTTATATTGTATAACTTGTTTTAGGGTTTCTTCATCTGCTTTACATGTCTAAATAACTTGTTCAAATGCAGTGTAATAGCTGACCTTTGCTACTTCAGTCTCTTTCAATATCTAATCAAGGAAGCAAAACTGACAACCTAGATTTGGTGTTGAGGCTAAAGAGTGGGCCACTAGGATAATTAATTTTATGGAGCATCTTCCTTGAAATTTGAAGGAAGATGAAGATTGTAATCGTATTAAAGTCTGATGGAAGTATGCAATGCCATTGACGGAGGGTTGGGGTACCTCCTCCGTAATCCTATTGAGGCATGAGATGACCACAATCCGGTGTTGACAAGCACGAGTTCTGGTTCCCACAACATGCCATTTGCAAGCCCGTTTCTTGGATGTTGATTTTGGGTCTATTCATCAATCGGGTATGGTTTCTCTCACTCTTATGTACCTCCTAATCTATTGTTTTTGTTTGGTGGTCCACTTACCAATGTGATTCAGTCAATTCAGGATTTGTAGCTAACTCTAGGAATCTTATTCTAAAGGCACTATCATTAAAAGCTGATTTCTATGTTGCCCTCGTATTCAAGCTGTAAAAATTAATTTTCTTCAATCATGTTAATTAATTGTGTTTGATTGATAAATGATAATGCTTAATTTGTGGTGTAGCTTCTGTCAAATGATAAGTTCAAGAGTGTTGAGCATAGAGCATAGAGTAGTGTCAAAACTGTGTTTGATTCTCTTATGGTATGATATTTGTGACCAATGGTGTCAAAAAAGACTAGAAGAAGCAAGAAGAAGACAAGAGCAAGAAGGAAGACGGTAGGACCAATGGTGTCAATGCTGAATTTTCTATTTTATATTTTTTTTAACTTCTGGTATGTGAATCCGGCATGTGAATTTCTGGTATGTAAATTATAAAAAAAAACAAAAAGAAAACAAAAAAAAATCTGGTATGAGTTTCTGGTATGAATTTCATACCAGAAATTCTTACAAAAAATTATAAAAAATAAAATAAGACAAAAAAAAACTTATGGTATTATAAAATTTCTGGTATGATAAAATTTCTAGTATGATAAAATTCTAGTATGATAAAATTTCTAGTATGATAAATTTCCTATATGAGAAAAATTCTGGTATGATGAAATTTCTGGTATGATAAAAATTCTGGTATGAAAAAATTTCTGTTATGACAAATTTTGGTATGATAAATTTCTGGTATGATAAAATTTCTGTTATCATAAAAATTCTGGTATGATAAAATTTACTCTAAAAAATAAAAAAATAATAAAGAAAATAAAAAGACAAAAAAAAAACAAATTCAACAATTAAAAATTATAACTTACACTTAAACAACAAATAACAAACATTTTTTTTAAATAGAAGAGTTAATTAATTTTACCTACCATTAAATGAAAGTGGTAAAAAAATACGGGGTATAGTTTTTTTAACAAAAACAAAAAAAGCCTAGTTGGCCAAATTCTTTATATATATATAAAATGTAAAGTGATCTTACAATAGAGCTTCTCATGCAAGTTTTATTTTTGTAATTATTTCATGATTTACTATTTTTATAATTAAAATTTTAGGTTCAAATAGAGCTTCTCCAACAATATTAATATTGTTCAAATATTAATCAGCACAATCATACTTCGATTTATTACTTACATCCCTCAAATCATCCTGATTTGCAAATATGCCCTATTCAACTATACACCGATAATTATGGTGATTGGTCTATTGCCATGAGTCATTCCATAGCCGCAAGACGATAACTTACCTTCGTCAACGACAAAGCATTGAACCAGATGCCTCGTCGACAAATATTCCGATTGGATTTGTGTTAACCAGATGCCTCGTCGGACAAAGCCGAACATACATAGAGAGATCGTGAAGGAGGACATGGTCGATTGTTTGAAGATTATTTCTCTTCGACGCCAACTTAAAATGGTAGGTTATTTTGGTGAAGATTCCGAATGAGGCGAACCATATTTCTTCGTGTTGTCAATGCTTTGTCCGAATCTTTTCCATTCTTTTGCCAACTTCCGGATGCGACTAGTAGGCTAGGCCTAAGCCCGTCGCACAAATGCACCGGAACCATACGTATGCTAGCGTAAGGAGTGGACACCAATGTCGTTGATGATTATGTTCGCATTGGGGGGTCCACGGCAAGATCTTGTTCATCCTACTTTGTTGATGGAATTATAAACTTGTTCGGGACGATTACTTACGCAGTTCAAATTCCCTAAACATGCAACACCTACTATACGTAGAAGAGCAACGGGGTTGGCCTAAAATGATCGGTAGTATAGATCGCATCCATTAGAAATGGAAAAATTGTCCGACTGCTTGTCAAGGTCAGTATGCAAAGGGTGATAAAAAAAAAAGGCAATTGTTATGCTAGAAGTTGTTGCATCTTATGATTTGTGGATATGACATGTATTTTTTGGAACTCTAGGTACGTGTAATGATATTAACGTCTTGAATCCGAATGCATGATGAAAAAAATCTAAAACTTCATCTAACCCCGGACATCTCTTCACATTGACATAGTAACGGCGTTGCTCTAGTGTGTTGAGTGCTTGTTGGAGTAGGTCTTGTCCTTCAACTTGTAGCATCCTAATCTTCAATGCAGCACTGTATACTTGTGTTATGGTGGTGACGTTGTGGGGGTTATCCAATTGTAGTGACTTCAATATATTTCTCGGCTTGTAACCCGACCCAATTTCACGCCCCACCCTACGAAAGTGTTTATGCGTCAATCGGTCAACATATTTGTGTTCCTTTAACTACTCCGAAAGTGTATGATTGTGCACCCCACGTATAACATACAATGTATATTTATCAACTTCTCTTTTCACGCCCTCAAGCTCAAACGAACACCCGTCTTTTCTTGATTTGTTTGCTCGGCTAGACAATGCCTCGATATCAGGATCAACGTCTTTCTTCTTTCGAGGGGTTCCGAAATGTTCTCTTGTCAAACGAAACGTAACAAATCTCCTAACATTTCTCCATGATCTACTTGTGACTAACACCATGTTCATAGTTCCTTCCATGAATCGATCCCAACCAACCATTGTCTTGCAATCGTGGAAAAAATTGCGAATTTCAAATATGCGCGTATAATCAGTCCCTTCATCACGAGAATAATTCGGTAGACCCTAGTTCATATATGATAGAAATAAGAATTATTACTTTTCACTTTAATGATAACTTACAATAAGTATGAATATACTTACCTCAAAATGTCGAAAAAACTCGTCAAACTGACTAAATTTTATATCATCGAACAAAATCAACATCTCATCATCGTCTTGTGTTTGTCATTTTTGGTATCGTTTTTTCGGAGTGTTTGTGAACTTTGAACACTTCTTCTTTGGCTCTCAATATATATGGCCGATGGATTTACAAAACGTTCTAATTACAACAGTAATATTTTAAATTTATTACCGTTACACAACGGTTCAATTACAACGGTCATAATTATCACGAATCCGGAAACCGTAAGAGTGTCAGTTACAGATCCCGGATCCGTTGTGCGTTTATGAATTTCATCGCCGTATACGTAATATCCCTCTTTTAGTATCATAAATATTTTTCGAGAGTATTTTGCATCATAAATATTCCGATCCAAAACAACCACTACAGATATTTTCTATCGAATTTTTATTTGATTTTTCATTTCTCTTTCTTCTTTCTTTTCTTCTCTTCTTTCCTTACCCGCTTTCTCTTTCCCCGACTTTAGCCTTACGTCCGACCTCCTACCTCTCCTATAGATGATGAGTCATAAGATGTGTTTTTTTTAATGATGATAAAGAGAAGAATATATACACATATAGATAAGATTATGATATATCTAACAGCTAATATATCTCAACTTCCTAACAATATGTTTGAAGAAGAAATATTAACCTAAGGGCATCTTTATCCCAGATACTCTGGGTTTATTTACTTATATAAGAAAACAATTTAATTATTGGGATGTTAGATTTGGGGAGAGAATCAAGGTGATGAATAGAGAGAAGTTTCTCTGCATAGAAACTAAATCTGACAAATATTTTGGGTTCTAACAATAAAGCAAAAAAAATCAGTAAATAAACCAAAATTGGATTTCTGGGCCGAAGATGGCCTAATGCATAGTTATAATATTAACATATTAACAGATCCACCTTTCCACACATGTAACCTCCTCCCTAGCTGCACCACCTACCCTACAACCTCCTCTAGCCTCTACAACCTGGATGTCGACCCCTTGTCTCTCATGTCGCCTACACTTGCCCCAAGGCCTCCAACAACCTTCCGCAACTCTTCGCTCAACATTCTCCCTCTCACTCTCTCTTAGTCTCTCCACCCTCCCACTCTCTTTCATTCTCCACGATCAACTCCCCTTCCTAAGCCCCTGTCGATGGGCCTCCTTGCCATCTGCCGCCGCCTGGAAGCCACCATCGAGCCGCCGATCGAAGTCTCATTGCATCCACCTTCCTCACCACATCCTCTTTCTTTCTTCTTCCACCTCTGCAACTTTCGTCTTCTCCTCAGTCCCCACCATTACAACCACCAACTCCAACCACCTCTCTCTCCTCCTTGCTATAAGCCTACAAGCAGGTACAACCTGTCACCTTGCTGGAGAACTTGGATACTCTTGTAGTTAAGGTTTTCGAACCCTAACTGACAGACCCACCATCCCATCCTTTTACCAACTAGACTAACTGAACTTGGATATTATGTTGTTTTTTTTATAAAGTTATACTTATTGTCTAATTACACAAACTAGTGTATAGTGTTTGACAAGATTGTGATTTGTGAAAGCTTGTTTTTCCCCCTCCAATTCACAAATGGGGTCGAAGAAGAAATCAAGCAATTCGTCCAATTCTTCTGCTTCGACTCAGTTTGTAGATGAAGTACGCCACCACCGCAAGCACCACAATGAAGGATCGTTGACTGTTTTGTGCTGGGAAGGGATCGTTGACTAGTGTCGTTTGGGATCGTCGATTGGAATCTTCGCAACAACTATTCGTCGAATCGGTGGATGTATGGGATCAACGACGGAGAACTAGGTTTAGGATGTCTAGAATCGTCGACCGGGATCGTCTCCACTGCGTTGTCACTGCTTTGGCCCGGGAAGGGATCGTCTAACGGGATCTCGAATGGGATCGCCGAATCGGTGGATGTATGGGATCAACGACGGGTGATTAGGTTTAAGAATGACAATTTTATTTTCATCATCTTCAATGATTCTAAACTTGATTCTAGAGTTACCTCCATCAGATTTTGTAATATCCGGAATTTTTATTCCGTTTATTTCCGTAGCTTACCGGATTCCGATCCCTTGACTTCACATAAAATGATAAGTTTAGTCCAAACCCTAATTTAGAACATGACTTGTCGTTGACAAGGTCATGACATCCTAATGACGAGTTATGACGAGACCATGACAAACTCGTGACAAGGCCATGCATGGGCGTGACGAGTCCATGACAAGTTTTGACAAGAAGATGACAACCTAGCCATCTTTGTTCGGTTTTAGCTCCAGCCACCTCTTCTTGTCTAGCCTTCATCTCCCTTCTTTCTGCGCGCCCAACCAGCCCAGCGTGCCCAGCCAACCAGCCCAGCGTGCCCAGCCTGCCAGCCTTGCTTCAGCCTTGCGTCGGCCCAGCTGCTTGAGGAGACCAGAGAAGCAGCTTGCTTCAGCCTAGAGTTGCGTCGGCCCAGCTGCTTGAGGAGACCAGAGAAGCAGCTTGCTTCCAGCCCAGTTTCACACCTTACCTCAGCCCGTAACCTGCAGTCCAGGAGGAGCAACGTACGCCGGCCGTTACGCCCTTGTACTTCCCCCACTTAACTACTCCCTCCCTCTCTCCTATCGTGATATATCCGCAATCTCAGCAGCGTCTCTCTCTTCCCTATCTTCATACCTTCTGTTTCGATTTTGAGAACGTGCACACATCAGCCGATTGCAGACCATCGTCTGCACCCATCCAGTCCGCTCCAGACGCAGGAAACACATCCACGAGAATCCAGCAAGCCTTATAACAGGAGCTCCATCGCCTCGACGTTCCCTTTTGCACTAGGAGTGGTGAGTCTTCGTCCCTGTGATTCCTTCTCCCTTCTCCTTCCGGATCTGAACAAAACCAATGTGCAGTGGCAGCGGAGTCCTCCTAGCAGGCGTGCACGTACCGAACCAGTAGACACTTCAAGTATTACAGTGTAAGTCTTTGGCCAGTCTTGCTCTTGTCCTCTTGTCAAGCGTGTCTTCCAAACCATAACTGACTTCATGTGCAACTCCTTGACACTCCTCTGTGCAGTCGACCTTTCTATCTGTCTACATTCATCCCATCTATCCTCGTATTAGGAAGAACATAGGAGCCTCCTTCGGAACCGAGAGAAGACACCTCTGAACCGTCAAACTGAAGAAGGTAAATCCTCCTCTCTCCCACAACTTGATCGTATGTTCTGTAGGAGTAAACAGATACGTTTATATAAGATATGCATAGATTTAAGGTTGTTGTGATGTTGCTGGGAGGGGAGTTCGAGCCTAGGTAGTGAAGGTAGGGGTTGAGCCTTGTGAGGTCCTCCTAGAGTGTTAAACTTATGATCTTTGGATAACAATAAAGATAGGACAGGATACTATAGAAGCTGAAGTGAAGAGCTTCTTTTCAAATATCAGTTTAGTAGGTTTGGAACTGCAGTTTTTGAGGATCATTTTCGATACTTTAGAATAACCATCCACCGTTGAATTTTGGATATGTCATAGATTAATATACGTAGTTTATGGTGTTAAAATTTGGGAACGAGTTAACGGTAGGATTAGAATCTATGAGGCCTCAAAGTAAGGTTGTAGGGCTGTTTTCCAGCAGGGGTATTATTTTGGCTAAGTATGGGAGATGTGAGTGCTGCAACCAACTTTGGGAATTTTTATTGAATCGAGGGTTGAACAGTTTTGAGAAATTCTTGCTCCTAAAAATAGTTGGAATATCATAGATGATCTAGAGAATTATTTCGGAATTTTTATAAGTTTTTACGAATTTCATATTTGAAGCCGAAGTTAGACCTTAATGACCTTTCGGAAAATTAAAAAGTTGTAAGTTGCTAATCTGTAACCGAACCCAGTTGTAGGATGTTAGAATATGACTTTTGGTCTTAAAGAAGAGTTTCCACTTAAACTATAGAATTTTGGAAAGTTTCGGAACGAAGGGTAAAATAGTCTTTTTACCATAAATTAGCACTGTAATCGATTCAGTCCTAATAAAATCTACTAGCTTAGAAGTTTTAGACTTCTAATTTCCTTGAATGTGCGCTGATGCACTTATCTCCTTTTGACAGGCAACTGAGTTGCTACAGCTATAGAGCGAGTTGGGTTTTCAAAGAGTCGAGACTTGTAACAGGTAAGTCCTTTGGGCTTACTTAGCTGACTTTTGAATATGAGCATGAATAATGATAGTGGTGTGTGATTGAGATGTTTAGAATTATAGGTTGTGATAAATATTTACCGACCTATACTTGGCCTAAGAGTAACGGGCGGTGGCATTCTGCTCAGTTAGCTTGGGGGCGCAGGGGGTTTCTTTAGGGACTAGTCCACACTCGGTTTGTAGTGATGCTACCGGCGGAGGTAAGCTAGACCTACACCCAGTTGGATAAGGAACGGAGGCGAGAACTGTTAAGAGTTCTCGTGCCACAACTGTAAAATTGAATAAGATGAATCACCTAGTTAATAGATAATAAACGGTTGTGTGCCAGCATGATGTTTGTTTATGTTATTTTGAGTGTGTTTGTGCTGTTATTATTTCTGCTTATATTTGGATAGTTAGCTAACAGTTGTTATGTTGTGTAGACGTACCACAGGTTAGAGCAGATGTCGAGTGATCCGGATGGTAGTGGTCAGCCGGGGTGTCGTACTGTTTAGGGCATGTTGTAGTTTTCTTTGTTTGTGGGATTTCCAGTTGGACATTGGTTCCTTTTTGATCCGTTGTTGTTATCTTGTGTTTTCCGGCTGCTGGTTATTCTGGTCACATTCATAACGTTGTTAAAACTTAATTTATGATTTTCGGTTTTTCCTTATCTGTGCCTTGTTGTAAGATCTTGTTAAGTTGTTGTCAAACTAAGGTCGGGACCCACTGTGACTCTGTGAGGTCCTAACCAGTAACTCTCCGAGCCCCGAAAACTTGGGGTGTTACAGATTTATTATTCAGAACCCCAATGGTGAGGTTATCAGTAATGAACAATAGAAAAATAACTTCAAATACGACACTAAAGTGGACGTTTATTTTTTGAAGCCTAGCTTGCAAAATCTATTAGATTACAAATCAAAAACTAAAAAGATCAAAATCGAGGGTTACACTTTGTGTGTCATCAAGGTACTCCAAGACATCTAGAGTTGTCCGTGGGAGATTGGGATGATTTTACCCGGCTTTAGGCTATATATATTTCTTTGGCGAAGTCCAAATAGACATGTTTTCAGAGATATTAATTCTGTTCTTGAACGGTTGACCCATTTGAAAATCTTGACACTCAACACCAATATTTTAAAACACCACGAACTTTGTGTTCTCATCTGCAAGAATGTTTTATGTTAAATTATCTCTAGAAGGTACATCAATCTAAATACTTTCCGTTATAAATAATATTAAATAAATAAATGTTAAACACTATGTCTAATTAAATGCAATATTTAAATTAAAAAAAATATTTAGCCGGTAAAAAAGAAAAGGCTTAAAGAAAATTATAAAAGAAAAAACCTTTTAATATACCCTTGATGCACTAAAGTAGTAAGTAGTGAGTTAACCCAATCAAAAATTAAAAATAGAAAAATTCCGGATAGTGTCCCTGTGGTTTGGGATTTTTCGGATTTTTTCCAAAATTTTTTTTTAGTTCGGATGGTGCCCTTGAGTTTTAATATTTTTCAAAAAGTGTCCAACTCTGTCTTAATAGTAAAGGAATGTCAATTTAAAATAATTTTTTTTAAAAAAAAGACTTATGTGCAAAATGTTTAGCCTCTTTTATCATTTTTTAAAAATAAGTTTTTTCATTTAAAAAAATTATTTTAGTTAACATCCCTTTGCACATTTTCCGTAAAATATCAAAACACAAGGGCACCATCTGAACTAAAGAAAAATTGTGGGCATAATCTGAAAAATCCTAAACCACAGGGACATCATTCGGAATTTCCCTTAAAATTAAAACTTTTTACCGATCATGTATTTGTGAATTATGATGTTTTTTCGTCACAATTCACAAAATAGGCTATATTAGGCATTTAGGCCAATCTTAAACAACCGCCCACCTCTACTTTTGGGCCCAATAAGGGGCTTATTTAAGACGAATAATTTTATCCGGTCAAACGGAAAATTACAATCGAGATAGGGCATCCATATTGCGTTTACGAAGCGAAGCCAAATTACGAAGATGTGGCGGGGCCAAATGCGAAAATCGGGCGGAAATTAAATCTGGCAACAGAGCGCAAGCGAGTTGTGAGGCCGCCTCCCTGGCGCATCGCGGCTGTGCCCCGTGAGGGTTTTAATCCAGCAGCCGTGTCTTCTTCGCTCCACTTGTGCTTCGTCTTTTTCACACTGTTTGTCCCTGATTCTTCTTCTTCTCGTCTCTTCTTCGCAGTGTTTGTCCCTGATTCTTCTTCTTCTCATCTCTTATTCGCATCCATTGTCTTCGTTCGTCCATGTTTCTTCTTCTTCGATTTGTATAGATTTGCTGCAATTTTTGTTGGCACTAATCCAAACCATTAAAATATCAACATAATTGAAATATTGTTGAGATGTGTGGATATATTGTCCCACATCGACAATATGATAATAACCGAACCTAGTATATAAGAGCTAGGGCTACTCCTCCTATTGCCAATTGGTTTTAGGATGGAACCCGAAGCTTATATGTAAGGTTCACTTACGTGCATCCCCTCCACGTATTAGACCCGCCGGATTATAAAAGATAAAGATAAATTTAATAAATATTCTATTTGTTTAAACTTTCAACCCATGTTTCAATGGATATTTTTCGATTCTCAGTGTTTTCGTGCATGAACTCATTTGGCGAGATATTCCCACCCATTAGCCCCCGCCTCGCACCCAGTAACCGCCCGCCTCGCACCTAGTAGCCATCACCCGAGACTAGTTCCGGCGAAGAACTGTCGTTGTTATGATTGATTTCGATTTCGGGAAAGAATTGTCTTTGTTAATCTGCTCAATAATTTGTCATTAGCAATTGAAGATTCTTATAATTGGTTTTCGGTCAATCAAGGAAAGTGTGAAAAAGGAGATCTTATATGGCCTCCAAGGATGAGAGCTTGAGTTTTGAAGGGCAATTCTATTGCTAGGTTATATACATAACAATGCGCAGTTACAACATGACTTTGGCGCACAGTCAGACTGCGCCCGAGAGACGCATACAGACTGCGCCCGGGAGGCGCATATAGACTGCGCCTGGGAGGCACCGTCTTATTGCACCCATGTTGCCTCTCACATCTGATCGAATAGCAACCCAGTTTAAGACCCGTCATACAAAATAGGCTATATTAGGCCTATCTTCTCATCTCATTTTGAGTATGGAGATCCTTGATAGAAACTTGGGACAGTTTTGGTCTGTTATTTTGACAAGACAATCTCGGTAGAAATCAGTAGAAATGAAACAACAGTTCTGTCTGTAAACCTGGAACAAGAACAAATGCTAAGAACTGCAACTAATCAACCTCAAATCCCTACAAATTACTAAATCTAGAACAACTTTCAGTCAATAATACAAATGCTCAAAATGGATCAAAATCACAAAGAGTTCAACTTCAACGAAACTTTACCATCATTTGGCTGACACCATCAGTATTATACCTGTAAATTTAGAACAACAGCAGTTCTGTATGCACGATAGAAACGATTTTGCTCAGATTAGCTAGCTGAAAACAGCTTCCACTCCGGTAGTGGCTCACACCACCAATATTATCTCCTGTAACCCTTGCTCAAATGAAATACCAAAATCAATATGCACATGAACCGTTGCATCAGTTAATGATAAATCACTCAACTTTATTACTAAATAAAGAGATTACATGGCACTATGACAGCAACCAAAGAACTAATAAGTTCCTGCAAGAAAAATGATCCTCGTAACATTTTCTAATTAAATTCAAATGAAATCAGCATTACATGATCCGTTAAGTGTCTGCTTAAGTAGCATATAAACCCTCAATTTACAGTCTTTCTCTACAACCACTTGTGTTTATGTCAATAAGGTAGAAAATGAACATGTTTTGAAGGAACCCCTTCGTCCACCTATAAATTCATCCAAACAATATGTGAATAGAGGAGGAAACGGCATCCTATTGCGAGAACTGTATGATACAAATGTGACAGTAGCCTATGTGAGAGTTGAACCCACATCTTTGTGCATATGCACAACACTCTTCCACTTGAGCTAATAGGCTTGAAGACGAACTCAATCAGTGTCATATATTGCTCAATGATACCCTTATAGTAAGTAACCCTCCACAACAATTAAAGGTTCTGAATCATTTCATACTTGATGCAAGTCAAGATTCAGAGAGTTTAGGTCAATTCGTCTCAGCAATTTTGAACCCGACAAACCCCTAATTCATATGACTTCCAAATTTCGTTCAATTCGACCCAGCAAATCCAAATTGACATTAGATTACCTGAATCTGACTAAACTGGACAACAAATTTCATCAAGTTTTACTTATTTCGTCAGGAAATCAACGATTGAGGAATGTCAACCCAAAAATCATAAACTCCGAAAGCTAACATAAATCAAGTACAAGATGTAATGAATTAGCTTGCAAATTACCTCGAAACTAGAAGAGCTTCAATTTGCAGAACGACCTCGATTTGAAGGTGGCGCAGGATTGGGGCCAAAATCGCCCAAAAAGGACAGAGAAAATGATTGGGAATTGGATATTCATAAAATGAAAAAAAAAGACGTATATTACCTTTTATTTACTGTACATATGTATTACCTTAAAACAAGGTGAACCCAGAACATAAGCAAAGGGATGAAGAGAAAACCTCTCTACTGTTGAAAAACTTAAACATGAAAAACTTAAACATGCAAAGGTCACCCCACCAAATAAATTTTCCGATAAACTCGGATCTCAGTGATCCGATTCTCTCCGGTAACTCGGATCTTCGCCAAACGAACTCCATTTCTACCAATCCCGTCTCCTTCATCGGATCTTGTCACCCTCTCTTTTTTGTTTCCCCAAGGGTTTGGCAAGTCAAGTAAGCCGCACCATGCTTTTAAGCAACCAATAACAGTAGACCTTTGTATATATAAAGATTGAAGAAAAACTATATCTTTATCAGATCTATTAACCAACCTGTTTAACTATATGCTTATCTTGAGAAGCCTTCACAATCCATCTCATTCTTCCCATGTACCAACAGATTTCAAATCCAAAAATTCCAATATTTATTCTTTTGAAGGAACTTTCGCTTATGGATCTTCGCTTATGGATCTTTGTCAAGATCGGCCAGATTCTGGTGTCTTGAAGGTTGTCGTCTTCTGATCTTGGTCGGGGTCGGCTGCTTTGGGACCTTAAAGACAGTTCTTTCCCATATTCTACCAACATAATTGATTTTCATACCCTGGAGTCTTGAAAGAGCAATCAGTCATCTGCGGATGGTGCTTCTACCATCTCAAGACCTTGATTTTACACATCTCGACGAAATTCATGTTATCCACCGCTTCTCTCGATCTCTCTTGGTGGCGGCAACTGCTTCGTCTTTGCCCTACTGTAGAGTCGTATCACTTGAGTTGATAAAAAAATAACTAAATTTAGGCCCAAATTACTTTCTCTACTCAAAACAAAAAATAATATAATATAACAATCCAATGAAATTTTTTTTTTCTTGTACAACTTGTGTCTTGAAAAGGAAAAAAAAAAGGCAAAATTGGCAAACTAGCCTTTTAAGCAAATCAATTGAGAAAGAAGACTCATACTATTTGGGATTGGTATTTTGACCCCTTATAAAATAGAATAGAGGAAATAGAGTACAAAAGAGAGCAAAGTTTGACAACCCATCGGATGTGACATGTTATACTATCTCACATGTCACATCAATCAGAAAAAAGAATTTCCAACATTCTTACTTTATCACCTATTACCCAAAAATCCGCTTACCCAAATAATGTCACAATCATACCCAAAAATAAATTTGTCAAAGTACATAAACATCATCGAAAACAACATACCCAAAAAATTAAATATCAAAATAAAATCATATCCATAAATTGGATAATATTTTATATTTATACCCAATTTAAATATCACTTAATACAAAAACCATACCCAATTTAAATTTGTCATACCCAAAATTTTCAAAACTCGATATTATACACAAACAGCAATATCAAATGACATTTGATCATTACCCAAAAATTCGCTTGAATTTGATCATTATAACACAGTTTGGGTAACTATAAAACATACCCACGATATCACTTTAAAAATATACTTAATAATAAGAAATATACTACAAAGCCAATACACATATAAAAGCATACCCAAAAACCCGTTTATCCAAATAATGTCATAATCATACCCAAAAATAAATTTGTCAAGAAATATATTGCCTCTATTTTCACAATCATACCCAAAACCATACCCAAGAAATATAGTACAAAACCAATCCATGTAAAAAAGATACTTAAATCAAAAAGTAAACATCTAATCACCATCATTTCAATTAGAAAAATTATTACCCCTATTTTTTAGTTTCCATACCTATTTTTTCTTCCTTTTGTATAGAGACCTAGTTTGCAAAAGAGAATTTCAAGGGGTCCTATTTCCCTAATTAATTCAAAAAAAAATCAAAAACAATTATTATGGTGGGAAACCTGCCACTTACTTCGTCGGAAAATCCCGTCATCCACCGTATCTACTTAAAAGCTTTCGCTTGTTCTTTTAATCGGAAAAAAACCTTTTGTTTAATCTTTTCTCCTATTATGAAACAAGAAATACAAAATTAACAATAGCAATCTAAACGCAAAACTATAATTTAGTTGATTCCTCTACTAATGTTGAGTTAAAGCTTATTTTAAAGGTCACAAAGCCTAACAAAGTCTATTTTTACAATACTATTTTACCTATTTTTTGTTATAAGAATTACAAAAAGTTTCAAGAATGAAAACAAAACTTTCGTTTACCAAAAAATCAAAAAGGGTTAACCACTACATGAACTCAACAAAGACACTCCTTAACTCAACAATGACACCCCTTGCATAGCTAATAAAATTAGAACCATTTTTTATCACGATACCCGTGTGCCCTTGTAAATCGTACTCTTTAAACCATCAAAGTTTTACACATTTTATATTACGTTACCCGTGTGTTGCAGTTTCGTCTTCTCTGCTTTGATGCTGTCCTTGGTGGCGTTTCGAGTGTTTGTCGAGATGGGGGCGTGGATGTGTGATCGACTCCTGACGGCTCTGTTGAAGCCCAAATCTGAGGTGTCCACAGTTGTTCCCCAGACTTTCTGCCTGTGTACTTCCTTCGAAGATGAACGTTCATGCTCTTCGTTTCCGGCGGACTGGATCATTCTGCTTTCCCTTGAAGATTTTTCTGCTTGCTGGTTTTGTTGATGTATTTTTGTGTTTTTCTTTTTCTCCTCTATTCTGTCATTCATGACGGTTTGTCCGTCTGCCGATCTCTTTCGGCCTTTCGATCCAATAGTCGGCGCGCCGTCTATGGGATCGAACCGCTTTCCATTATAAAAAAAAAAAAAAAAAGAAAAAAAGAAAAAGAGGTGAACCCAGAAGAGAAACAAGTGTAAGAATAAACGAGAGCACACAAAAGGTACAAACTTTGACACGGTAAATCATAGCTTCTTTCAATCTTGAGCTTCATTGATGTTGTGACCAAAAAGGAGGACTTTGCGATTAAAGCGGATGTCAAAAAGAACGTCTGGGTCGTCACTTCGGTAGAAGATAACAGTGTCGCCGGGCTTCAGGTTGCCTTTGCTGCGAACGAAGGGGGCCCACCCAGCTGATATCACAGTCTTGTGGTAGGGGCAGTTAATCCGCTTGGAGCACCTGAAATTGAAGAGTTTTCCGGCCTTGTCTTTGCCTGTAAACTCGACCTGGTTGCCCCCATTGAAGTCTGGGAGCTCTCCGAGAAACTCCGACGGCCAGTGCAGCCGCTCATTCAGGTCCGTCTTCGTCATTGCTTTTGAGAAAATCTTCTCCCCAGCTGGTGCATCCATCGACTAATTTTTGTTAGTTCGGTGTTTTGGCTTCTTTTTTGGAGCCTGAGATGTGGGTATATGTATGCATAGGGATGTGGTTTTATTCATGTTGTAATTGAAATATGTAGAGGTGAAGGAGGATGTATATATATATCATTTGTAGAGCACAGGGATGATAGTGACTGTAATATAGTTTGAAAGAATCAGACACTCACCACCGATAGGTCCGGTACCACCGTATATTCAATTTTTATGCTATCAATTCCAAATTTCCAACATTTGTTTTACGCTATCAATTCCAACATTTTTTATTAGCGTTACATGATTTTTTGTTACTCTGTGCACTTGTTTATTTATGCATGTTTGTGATCCCAGTGCTTTTCTGTTATATTAGTCTTGGTTGGTGATCTCGGCTCAGTGAATCCTTTCTTCCGTGATAAACTGATGGCACTAAGTCCTACAATTTATCTCTGCTTACCGAGGTGAAAGGGAGCTCGTTGGGAAGAGGATTGTACGATGAGAGAAGGAAGGAGGTCAACCTCTTTCAAACATACAACATGGATTTTGACAATGCAACTCAATTTTCATGTCGATCCGAATTGATCATCCTTTCCACGTAGGTAAATCTTTGTTTGCTAGTCAAGAGAGAGGCAAGATACAAATTATGTCTCGGTAGATACGTATTTCTATTATTATGAACTTCATAAATGAAGTAGTTAAGTTAATGGTGGGGTTAGCATTATCCATTTTGGAGTGACAAATTATGTATGTGTTCCTAAGAAAATGAATTTTCTCCATAGTTCCTTTGGAAATAGTAAGATCTTTGGCGCAAGAAGAAGGGGTTGATCTGTATCATCTTGATTTGGTTATGCTTCCTCTATTTTTTTAGTACCAAGTCACGCTCTTCTCCTACCTATATCGAATAGAACATGCTGAGCAAAATCTTCTTCACGTAAAACCCGCACAAAAAGTATGTTGCCGGCCTGTGGTCGGGGCATACTATACTTTTAAATTACCTAATGCATGATAACACGCAAAAAAAAAAAAAGAAGAAGAAAAAATTGGCGGTATAGGGTCCCAAATGCTTCAACTTTGTGTTTTGACCCCTATATAAAATAATAAAAAATAGGCATGCAACTAGAAAAATATGGACACTATATGACAAATGGTAATGATGGTGGTGGGTATATTGATGTACAAAATTTAAATATTGATTTGACGGTTACTTTTTGTCCATATTTCCCCCTTTATTTCTCATTTCTTTCATTTTCTCTCTCCTCACTTTCTCTCACCCGAAACTTTCTCCCTCCCGTAACCCTTCCTTCTTCTTCTCGTGTGCAGTCGCGGCCTCCAATACTCCGGCCACTAGGGATCCGACGACATCGCCAGGGAGCACTGCCTCGCCGCCAGAACATTTGGCCACCAGTCCGACACCGAAGGGTGAGTGAGAGATCTAGGGTTTCGCCGTCAAGGTTGTCGCGAGGAGGGGCTACGCCACTGGTTTCCGTCGCCGGCGCCGCTGTCTGCTCGTCGTTCCGTCATCAACCCTCTCTCTTACCCGTCCCCGATTTCTATTCTTTGTCGAAAACACTGCCGTTTGGAGTTAGTAATTGCTGCTCCGTCGCTGCCGGAAACCAAATCTGTATTTTTTGGGTAAGTTATTTCTACTAGATTTTGGGTATGCTTTTGATTTGTTTTGTTAAGTACTATTGTGTATGTGTTTGATGAATTGTGTATACTGTTTAGGAGTATGATTACCCAATTTATGGGTATGATTATTTTATGTTGTAAAATGTTACCCAAATTATTGGTACGTTTGGGCTTGTGGATTTAATCTTAGAGCATTATATAAGTTTGGTAAATTGTTACCCAATTTATGAGTATGATTATTTTATTGGGTATATGTTTATTATTTTTGTGGTATGTTTTTTTATTGTTGATTATGTTTAAAGTGAAATGTTGGGTATGTTTTATGGTAATGATGTTTGTGTATAATATTGATTTGTGTAATATTTGGGTATGCTTTTTAGTATTAAGTGTGACTTATTTTGAAGAGAAAAAGAATGGATTAAGTATGAATGTATTGGGTATGAATATTTTACAAAACAAAATAATACCCAATTTATGGTTATGATGTTTTTCGATATTCAAGTTTGTGGGTATGTTTGGGTTTGGGTATGGATGTTTTCGAGTATGTTTGTATAATTTAAAAAAATTATTTTGGGTATGACAATCAAGCTTCTGGGTAAACGAATATTTGGGTAGAAGGTGGAAAATGTGCATGTTGAAAATTGTGTATGTGTGTAGTAGGTGAAGATAAATATCAAATGTCACATATGTCAAATCACATGGGATACAAAAATTGATAGCTTTTGTACTATATTTTTCTAATTAGTGTCAATGATTATTTTTGGGCCTAAATTACAAAGATGGAAAAGGTGGGGACCAATTTAGTAACTACTATAGGCATTTTGGCCCATTAAAAATGCCAAAAAAAATAAAGAGGTAAGGCCCATTCCATTTTGACAAAAGGTAAGACCCATTTCGACAAAATTCGGATAAAAACCGTGAGGTCGTCACGCCAGCATCAACTTATATAGATTGACAACACAGAGCGCTAAAACATACTTATATCATTGCTACGTGTTAGATTATTGGGATAGACTCTTCGGCTTATCCCTTATTTGTTTGTTTACCGTGTTACCCGTTTATATTTGTCTACAAACAACATTTGATCAATGAAATAAACAAGATTTTCGGTTTGTAAATTTCTGTATGATATCAGAGGATTTTCCTTAACCTATGCTTCCGCACAAAATAAAACCTTAAACCTCATCTAAAACCCTGCAGCCGCATCCTGAAATCATGGCCGATGACAAACAAACACCACCAACACTTTCTCATACTTCGATCTATTACTTTCATTCCTCGGATCAACATGGTTTGCAAAATGCTCTATTCAACTATCCACAGATAGTTACAGTGATTGGTCTCTTGTCATGAGTCATTCCCTAGCCGCAAATCAAAAACATATCTTCGCCAATGACAAAACTACTGAATCAAAATACAAGTAGATTATCAAATTATTCAGAGATTATTGAAAATAATAATCCCTCAAAATAATCTCGTTGCCACGCCGAACGGACCCCAGATTTCTCGTTAGACGAATAATTGGTGGATTATTGTGATAATGTTCATCTTCTTTGGGAAGACCTCAAGGAAAATTTTGATGCTGGCAACGGCCCACATCTACTTCAACTACGCGTAGTTTATTCTCGTTGTACACATAATTGGCAAATAATTGGTGCCTACTTTAGCCGCCTTAAGAAGATATGGGATGAGATAACATCTTAACATATCAACATGTGCAAATGTACCTACACATGTGGTAACAAAACCAAAACCAAAACCAAAGAGCTTAGATCGACATCAAGGCCTTTGAAATTGGTTTATTGTGACTAACTTTGTTTTACACATTATCTAGCTTTATTGTGACTAACTTTGTTTTGCAGGTTTACAAAGTCAAGGCTCTTGAATGTAGTTTCAAAGTCCTTGAAATCAAAGTGTGTAACAAAGAGCTCAGATCGACATCAAGACCTTTGAAATTGGCTTCAAAGCCTTGAGATAGGTTTTTGCAAAAAGTTCTCATACTCTATTCAACCCCCTTCTAGAGTATCTTTTATCCTTTTTATTCACCTAACGGTTCTTCAATTGGTATCAGAGTAGACTCACGTATATTGATTTAACCATTAGTGAGACTAATCATGAATCCTGTAGGTGATGGAGGATTTGCTCAAGGAAGATCCTCATCTAGACCACCACTCTTCTGTGGCAACAACTTTTCCCATTAGAGAGTACTCATACGTATGTTCATTATTGATCAGGACATGGAACTATGGAGCATCATTCAGAATGGCCCCAAAGTCCCAACTACGATAGTTGAAGGTGTCCAAGTCCCAAAGAAGGAAGCTGACTTCACACAAGCTGACTTGGACAGTGTGTCAAAGAACTACAAAGCTATGAACTTACTCTACTGCGGATTATATGCAAACGAATTTAACCGCATCTCATCATGCAAAAGTGCAAAGGAAATATTGGACAAACTAGTTGTCACATAAGAAGGAACAAGTCAAGTCAAGGAAACAAAGATTAGCATCTTCCTCAGACAATATGAGTTTTTCAAGATGAATCCAAATGAGCCAGTCAAAGATATGTTCACAAGATTCACTGAGATCATGATCAACCTGGACTCTCTAGGAAAAGTCTTCACAAATGAAGAAAAAGTAAGGAAGGTTTTAAGGAGCTTACCTAAAGCAAAGTGGGGACCAAAGATGACTGCCATTGAAGAAGCTCAAAATATCTCAACTCTTCCTCTTGATGACCTCCTTGGAAAACTCATCACATACGAAATGATTCTTGGTGAAGAAGATGGAGAGCTCCCATACAACACTAAGAATTTGGCATTAAAATCAAGGAAGGCCGAGTTACCATCAGAAGAGGAAGACAGTTATGATGATGATGATGAAGATGCAATTGTCATGATCTCTAAGGGTCTCGCGAGAATTCTCAAGATAAAGAAATAATCTACAAACAATAGAAAATATCCATGAACATCAAAACCCCGAGGTAAGTTTTCTAACTCTAACAAGAAAACTAGAGTGCTGACTTGTTTTGAATGTGGTAAAACAGATCATCTCGTTAAGGACTGTCCAGAAAAGAAGAGGACCAACTTCAAAAAAAATGATCGAAAGAAGAAAGTTATGGTAGCTTCATGGAGTGATTCAAAATCCTCAAATGAATCAGAAGACGAAAAAGAACAAGTAAACTTGTGTCTTATGGCCGATCATGAAGAAGATTCAAATCTCTACGTTGATAATGTGGCAAGTACTATTATGTCCCAACCTGAATCTGATCAAAAACAATTCCTTAAAGACATTATTATATGTGACAAGGAACATAGAATAAGGATAAATTTTCTAAAAGAAAAGCTTCTTGAACAAGAAAAACAACTAAGTGAGATGTCTTTGGAGATTGAAAATCTTAACACAAAGAAGGTAGACCTTGATGACAATATCAGGGCCTTGGAATTGAAAAATGCGATTATCAAGGACAACCTCTCCTCTCTTCATCGAAACTATATCGATCTAGAGAAAGAGAAAGTTGATCTAACTTTGACGTGTCAAGACCAGAATGCTGCACTTGTTAAATTTACTCGTTCAAAAGCTAATCTTGAAAGAATGATGGGTGAACAACAACCCTCACTTAACAAAAATGGTATAGGTTATCATAGGAGCTTTACTAGAAAACCAACTACCACTTTTGTCAAGGCTAAAGGAAGCATTCATATGCCCACTTGTTTCTACTATTGTAAAAAGGGCCATGTAAAATTTGCATGTCCATATTGAAGAAATGACTGTTATATAATTAGAAACACCTATCCTCTATGTTTAAGGAAACAGGTCAAACAAATATGGGTTCCTAAAGGTACTAGTCCACCAAACATGATCGAACCTGAATATGGACCAAAATATGCCATTTGGTCGACCCGGAAAGGTTGATGTTTACTGTTTTGCAGGATATCACCAAGGTAAAGGAGCATAAATGGATATTAGATAGTGGTTGGTCAAGACACATGCGTAGAAAAAGTTCACTATTCTCAGAATTAAAGAAGCAATCATCTGAAACCATTACGCTTGGTGATAAAGAAAAGTGTGACATTATTGGCATTGGTAAAATATGTTATAATTCATCTAATTTTATTGATGATGTATATCTTGTTGACGGTTTGAAGTATAATATGCTTAGCATCTCTCGAATATGTGATAAAGGCAACAAAGTATTGTTTGATTCAGAAAAATGTGAAGTTCAAGACTAAACGACGGGTGGCATTGTGCTTATTGCTCCTATCAATGAGTACTAACCAAGTTTCAGGAACTAAGCTAAAATGTATCAAGGCCTTGACTGATGATCCAAGGCTTTGGCATAAAAGACTTGGTCACATAAGTATGCATACAATGCAGAAGCTACTTTCAAAAGATTTGGTACGTGGCTTGCCAAACCTTAATTTCAAGGTAGATGAACTATGTAAATCTTGTACACAAGGTAAACAAACAAGAGGTTCGTTCAAACCTAAGAAAGTTGTAAGTTCTTCTCGACCCATTGAACTCTTATATATGGATCTTTGTGGACTAATGCGTGTCAAATCTCCCAAAGGCAAGCAGTACATCCTTGTTATTGTGGATGATTTCTCTCGTTTCACATGGATTTCTTTCCTACAAGAAAAATCTAAAGCATTGTTTGAGTTTTCAAAAGTTTGTAAGGAGTTGCAAACCTTGAAAAACCTACCAATCGTTTCTATAAGAAGTGATCACGGTAGAGAATTTGATCAACTAAAGTTTGATTTGTTTTGTGAAAAATATGCTATTTCACATAACCTTTCAGCTCCTAGAACTCCTCAACAGAATAGAGTTGTGGAACGTAAGAACCACACTCTTGAAGATATGTCTAGGACTATGCTTTTAGAAAAAAGTTTGCCAAAAAGTTTTTTAGCTGAAGCAGTAAACACTGCTAATTACATTTAAAATAGATGTTTAATTTGTCCCATTTTGAAAAAGACTCCTTATGAACTATTTAAAGGGAGAAAACCTAATATTTCATATTTCAAACCCTTTGGATGTACTTGCTTTGTTCATAACAATGGCAAAGATAATCTTGAAAAATTTTATGCACGTAGTAATGAAGCTATATTCATTGGATATGATTCAAATAACAAAGATTATCGTGTTTATAACAAACGTATCAAAATTGTTGAGGAAAATATTCATGTCATTTTTTATGAAAGTAATGATGGTACTTTGAGTGAAATTTTTGCAGATCTTAATCTGAATCAACGAGAAGATCACAATTCGGATGAAGATGAAGATCCTAAAGATCAAGAAAAGAATATGCAAAAAAGATTCAAGATACCGGAGAAAACCCTCAAGACCTTGAAACACATCTTCAAGACCTTGAAACAGAAAACTGCGATGTCAGAACTCCGTTTCAAGGGCTTGAAACCCAACTTCAAGGCCTTGAGATAAGATCCAAGGGCAATATATCAACGATACCTGAATCTAGTCAAGCATATGAGCCACAACCTTCACGATCTGTTCCATCTTACAAACGAAGAAA
This sequence comes from Fagopyrum esculentum, assembly GCA_033239045.1. Lineage (NCBI taxonomy): Eukaryota > Viridiplantae > Streptophyta > Magnoliopsida > Caryophyllales > Polygonaceae > Fagopyrum > Fagopyrum esculentum. Next base: position 5,722,954 of record BSUD01000004.1, on the reverse strand, counting down.
ATTTCAACACTCTTCATACCATCCACAAGAGAATGTGATTTCAGATCCAAACACAGGAGTTCAAACTCGATCTAAAGTAAAGAGCATATGTGCATTCTATGCGTTTGTGTCTCTTATTGAGCCAAAGAATTATGTTCAAGCTCTTCAAGAACCCGATTGGATCATTTCCATGCAAAACGAACTAAATGAGTTTGAGGGAAACAAGGTTTGGACTCTTACTACAAGACCAAAACATCAATCCGTCATTGGCACGATATGGGTTTTTCGAAACAAGTTGGATGAAAGTGGCAAAGTCATACGAAATAAAGCACGACTTGTAGCACAAGGCTATAACCAAGAAGAAGGTATTGATTATGAGGAGACTTTTGCTCCGGTTGCTAGGTTAGAAGTCATACGTATGCTACTTGTATTTGCATCTTTCATGAGCATAATGTAACACCCCAAATTCTGAGAACTCGGGAAGCTACTGGTTAGGACCTCACAATGGGTCCCGACCTTGGTTTAACAACAAGATTACTTGGATCTTACAACAAGGCACAAATGTACTTAAACAATTTTGAAACATAATATTTTTATTGTATGAAGGTACACATGTGACAGCCTTACAAAACATAAACATATACATAACATGCATGCTGTATGGGAGACTCCCCCGTCCCCATCTAATGAGTACGTGGACCCGGGTGATCATCCGTTTCGGATCTCTCTGCAACTGTCTATCTCTACAAATCTACAACACGGATAAACCGTTAGCTAACAATCCAAAAATAAGCAGAATAAGGATAGCACAAACACAAACAAGGTAACATAAACAATCATCATGCTGGCACACAAACCGGTTATTATCTAGTAGTTAAGTGATTCACCTTATTCCATTTTACAGTTGTGGCACGAGAATCTTAAGAGTTTTCACCTCCGTTCCTTATCCAACTGGGTGTAGGTCTAGCTTACCTCCGCCGGTAGCATCACTACAAACCGAGTGTGGACTAGTCCCTAAAGAAACCCCCAGCGCCCTCAAGCTAACTGAGCAGAATGCCACCGCCCGTTACTCTTAGGCCAAGGTATAGGTCGGTTTATAAATATTACTAAAATATAACTATAAGCATCTCATTCACACACCACTACCATTATTCATACTCATATCTAGGGGTCAGCTAAGTAAGCCCAAATGACTTACCTGAATTCAAACATAATTCCGTTATCTCGACTCGGTCTGTAACCGCAAGAACTCAACTGCTTGTTATAAAAGGCAAGTGGATCAATAATTTATCCCACTTAATTAGAAGTCTCTGACTTCTAAGATATTTAACTCTATCATCAGATAAATTACCAAAATACCCTTATACGGATAAATGACTGTTTTACCCCTGGTCCCGAAACTTTATAAAATTCCATAACAAAGTTCCAAACTATTCTTTGGAACTCAAAACCACACTCAAACTCTCAAAGGAAAGTTTGCTAAAGATTTAGAAGAGTTAACTACATTCTTGACTTTCATAAAAAGTCGTCAATGTCTGACTTTGTCCTAAGATATGAGAACCGAATAAAAATATAAAAAGTCTAACAAAAATCTCTAAGTCTTTTATGCTATGCACTCTATCCATAGTAGTCAGAATTTCCCAAAAATATATAATAATCACTTCTACAAAATTTCTCAAAGTCAGTTCCTAAACCAGAAATTCAGACTTAGCCAAAACTGAGTATTTCTTAACTGCTCAGCCAGTCCACTTTGGACCTTCATAGATCTTAATCCAACCGTTGGATCAACCCCAACTTTTGATACACTACACTATGCATGACACTCTATAACATATTTAAAACGGAACGGTGGATTATGTTTCTAAGGTATCCAAACTTAAGCTCAAACATGACTGCACAACACTTGATATTAAAATTTCAGCAACATCCAGAAAACTGTTCACAACCTCAACTTTGAAAATTCATAACTCCTAAACCTCTTGATGAAATCCTCTCAATATTTGATATGTTATACTATGAAATCCCAAATAAGACATATCCAAAATTCAAGTCTAACCAAGGAATATAACCAAATCAAATCGGCACCACAATACTGCATCACAAGCAGTTTTCTCAACAATTCAGCACTACCTAGAAACTAGTCAAGGTCTCTACTTTGGAACACCATAACTCTTAAACTGTAACTCTAATTTCTCTCAAATTCTGGTATGATGTACTATACTATATCCACTATCACATGTCCAAAATTCAAGTCCAACAGAAGTCAATAACCCATCTAAATTTATTCCACAAAACTGCATCCCAAGCAGTTTTTTTTCAAACTCAGCACAATTAGAAAACTGCATGAGGAGCCAACTTGAAAAAATCATATCTCCTAAACTATAACTCAGAATACGTTCAAATTTCAGTATGATCCACTATGCAATACCGGCTATGACATATCCGAAAATCAGCCAAAAAGGAGGAGTCTAACTTACTCAAAACTGGATCACAAAACTGTGTCAACATGCAGTTTTTCAACACAGAAAAAAAACTGTTTACGACCCAAACTTCGAAAAATCATAAATCCCAAACCCCTCACTGGATTCCTGTCAAATTTTAATATGTTCTACCAAAATATCCCATCTATAACATATAAAAATTTCAGCCAAAATGGATCAGTCTTTCATACCTAAATTTGGACCCGAAGTTAGTAGTTCATCACTTTACAATGCAGAAAACGCAGCAGCTCCACGAGCCATCTTCTAGGGCTGTTATGAAAGGGTTTTAGGATACAATTGAGGCTTTCATCAGCACATAAGTAGGGAGTGTAATGTAGAGAAGGAAGTAGAGGTGTTTACCACACAATAGAGACTCGATGTGCTCTCGTGTACGGAAGAAAAGATGAAGGCGGATCCAGTCCACAAAACAGCACCAGCGGCTGGGAGAGGCTGCACTGGCGGGACCTGAGCCCGCACCTGCGGCTCGACACCTCTGCCCCCGCAGCCAGGACCCCAAGGCGCTCCCTGCGGTCTTCCTCTGGCGCACCTGCGTCGAAGCTGTTGAGGTGTTGCGTGAACGCAACGGCTGTCCCCGACTCGTGCAAAACTCGGACCTTCGTATCCAAGAGTGTGCAGATGCATCGAGGCCTCTAATCGTGGCTGAACTTGTTCGCTCCAAACGGTGTGTGCAAGCTTTAAATTTATAACCCTAGACTTAAGCTTAAAACAAGGATGCGAACCCGCAGTGTACGGGTCAATCGTAGTAAAAGCAAGAAAATTCCAGGGGTCGATCACAGGGACTTAGTGAAACAAAGTCCAATACGGTGTGCTAATGTTAATGCTAACCACAAAAACAAGTAATACAATCAAAGATGAATAAGGTGTCAAATAAAGCAAACATGCAATTCTAGGGATTAAAGCATCTAGTTGTGGTTCCAACTCAAGATCTATAGATAAGCGGACAAAGCTGAGATTTTTGCATGGGAAAGGTGTTACTAAAGTGGAGTAGATCACCGGGTAAGTCTCACTACGCACTAATCCTAAACCGTCACTCCTATTACCGGGTAAGTCTCAAGGAATCAAGATAAAGAACTATAACCTCAAACTAACACACCATCTAAGGGAATAGAATCAACCTTTACCGGGTAAGTCTCAGGCTAACTCACAAAGATGGGTTGGAAGCACACTCAAACCCCAATAAAGGACAAGCCTTTATTACCTACACTTATGATCGTTGGTACACAAACTAAGGAATTACCGGGTAAGTCTCATCCTAAGCTTGCTTTGAACCAGAAAGGTGTAATAAGAATAGGATTTGGCAAACTCTAACACTTAACTCTCAGTTTAGGGTCGGATAAGTCATCTCGGTCAGAAGAATTCCACCCCGGCCGAGATGTTCATCAACCGAACGAGATGCTTAGGGTTAAGGTTAAAGACTCGAACTTTCAGGATCCTACTGGAATCTAAGATTATTCTATCATTGTTTTTCCCACAACCTTCAGCCAATCACCCTAGAATCACACAAGGAAATTAGCCACTCATCATCATAATGAAAGTATTAAATGTATGGGAAGAAGGTGAATATTTGAACAAAGAAGAATTTAATGAAAACACTTCAATAACTGAATCAAATATCACAACAAAATCGTTCCTTGGATAAAAATCCAATAAGACAAGACAACAAGGAAAGGAATTGAAGACAATCTTACAAAACCCTCCAAAAAGCTATAAAGCTATAGTCTTCAATCTTCCTTTAACCTTCAAAAAGGTTCTTCAACTCTCTCCCAACTTGGAGTAGATGCGGCTGCTGCGTATTCTCAGCTGTAATCGGGATCGTATGCGGTGTATGCAGCCTCCTCAAATTGTAGAAAATCAACCCTTTTTATAGGAAAAATAAACCTCCAAAGATAATAAATCTTAAGAAGATATTATCCCATAAATATAGGTAAAATATATATTCTGCATATCTCCTTCCTTCTAGAAGCTCAGCCCAAAAATATAAGATCACTTTCCAATTTTAAAAGATCTCAGCCAAGAATAAAATATTCTCGCCGCGTCCTAGGTGTTCGCCTCGGTCGAGTCGGCGTCTCTGGATCGCCTCGGTCGAGATGAATCTCTGGTCAACCGAGGTGACTCGTAACTGAATGTGGAATCTCTCAAAACTGGTCCAAAGTAATTCTTTAATCCATGGTTGTGCTTCCTGAATGTAGCTCCAAATGACTCTTGACTCCTTTTGCTCCTTTTTGATGCAAAACGTACCATATTACCTGCAATTACAACGAAACTAGGTGTAGACCTCGATTCTCGCAAAGGTAGATGAAATGGTAGTAAAATCACATAATGAACATACAAACATGCAGATTATGAAAGATAAAACGTCCAAACAAACCCCAAAATATAGACTATAATTCATGCTATCAAAATACCCCATACTTAGCCCTTGCTTGTCCCTAAGCAAGTTTCTCATATAGAAATCAAGATAGAATGGATTAATGGTCAAGAAAATCAATGAAAAGTCTTTCAAAAACATTTTATGGTGTGAAACTATCATAGATCACTCTAAGAGAGTACTTCCTGGAAATTAAAAACTCAATATGATCAAAACATTTTATAAATATAGGAAAGTTGTTCATCTTTGCATAAAATCATAGAATGCATAATAAATCATAATTATCAAAATTAATCATGTATAATCCGATTTAAACCGCTTAAGTCAATCAACAAGCTCAAGGTCTCAAGGGCTTCCCAAAAGAAAGGGTCAAGAAACGTGTAGGGTAGGGATGTATGTAAGGTAATGTGGTGCTAGAATCCGGGAAAAGGATGAACTTCACTTTCACTTTGACTTTCAACATCTTCCACCAATAAGCTTTGCTTATTTCACACTTTTTCTTTTACTTTACTTTTTGGGATGCATGGATAGAGGTGCACAATAACCGAAGCCTAGGAAATCCGCAATCATCAATTTCTTGAGATGCATCAAACCCTTGATGCACATACCATGACCCGTTAGGAATATCGCTCAATCCGACTTTGGCAAGACACAAACACCCGGCTATGTGAATGGTGCCGAGTTACTCATCTTCATGATTGACTTCCCCAAACCTATTATTGCTTTCTAACACTTTCACCTTCAGCCATCTTCAGCTTTAACTTGCTTTCACCACTTTCGCTTGCTTCCAAATTCCCGGATAGGTAAAGGGAGGCAAAATGTATATGAGGGGCTAAGCATGATCAAGAAGAAGAAGAAGAAGAAGAATGAATTGCCTTGGTCTTTCCAAGAAGAACGTGAGAGAACTTATGCTGCGGTGTCAATCTTCAAATTCAACATAATTTGGATAAAGATAAAGTATTAAACATGCCAAAAATTTCAAACAAAGCATTTAACAACTTAAACATATCATAGAACATTTCAAACATATAAAGAATTTAAAACCAGTCAGTAAACAAGATCTTCACTGAGATCATATCCAGATAAGTAACACAAAATCGTTTTCGAAAACTCTCAGTTAACACACCTCGGTCGAGATGTTCTTGGTTCAACCGAGGTGAAACACCTCGTTTTGCCAGAATTGTCCCGGTCGAGGTCGAAAAAAAAATTTTTTAAAACCATTTTTTTTTCGGTTTCGACGTTTTTCTCAATCAAATAACCTGTAAGTATGCATGCAATCTCAGATAAAACATATAAATGCAAATAAAGCATGAATATGAAAATATCCGATAAGATAGAGTCATCCATCAAATAATGTCAAATAGTACAGCAAATACCCCATACTTGAGACACACTGTCCCAGTGGGTTAAAATAAGTCTAAGGACAGGATACTCACCGAACATAGCTAAACTGCATGAAGAAGTAAGAAACAACTCCCAGATAAGACCATCTCGGTTGGCGAAGTACATCTCGGTCGAGGTGTTCTGACAGTACCCGAGATGTATCTCAGTAAAGCTCGTTTCCTCAACTTCTCGAAATTTTGTTCTTCTAGTGTAGCTCCTGAACTGTGATCCTTCCTTTTGGAATACCTGGTTGTTGTCTAGAGGAAAACAAAAACAAAGCAACTATCTAAACTAAACTAGAAAACGGAAAAGAAAGCAATACCTTGGGTTGCCTCCCAAGAAGCGCTTGATTTAAGGTCGCTAGCTGGACCCTACGGCATGGGATTACTCAATGCACTTCGAATGTCATGGAGTGCTCATCACATCCGTAAAAATCTTCCAAGAAGGTTCCGGTTCCTAACTTCACCGGCAAATGGTAAGATCTCCCACGTACAAGCTTGTACGGTTTGATTCTCACCGGAATCCTTCTAGCCTTCCTGCACTTCAATGGGACATAATCTAGCCTTGTGTCCCATCCTTTCCTTGATCGAGAAAACAGCTTCTCGAGAATCCTAGTAGCTTCCCCATCTTTAGCTTGGGGATGGTACAAGGTCCTTAGCATGCGAGGGACCCCATACTTGAACAAGAGACACTTCATCGCCTTAACGGTGTAGTGCTTGCAAACTTCACTCCTTATAATCCAAGGAGCATCTTCTTCCAACAGTTTCATGGGAGGTTTCATCTTGATTTTAGGAGGTTCTTTCGGAAGAGACCTCCAACTCTCCGGTGCATTCCTGAAAAATTCAAAAATTTTAATAGGGAATTCAAATGAAGTAGGAGAATGTACCTTGCAAAGTTCTCCAAAGCTTGAGACAAGTTTCGTGTTGGGTTGATAATCCACCCACGAAACCTCTCTCAGTTCCGCTGGTCTTTCTTCCACCTTGACCACAATCTCAGTAATTTGGCCAAGGTTCTCTGCATCTTCCACTTCTGATTTTGTAGATTCTTCTTCCATCTCGGCCGAAATCTCTTCCACCTCGACCGAGGTCTCAACAGTCAGATCGAATTCTTCCACATCCCCCTCTTCTACAAAAGCTTCAGGAGAAACTTCCGGTTCGACCAAAGGAATGCTTGGAACGTGCAACACTTCCTTATGCTCCTCTTTCGGCTTAGCATAGGATAGGGTGCTTTCCTTGAGCTCCTCCACCTTCTTCATCAACTTCTCCAATCTTGATTCGAGAGAGTCTTCAAAAGGTTGCTCATAAATGTTTTTAGGGACGTTCTTCTCATCCCATATCGCAAGTTCATGTTGAATGGCCTCTTCTCTTTCCCATTCATTGTTGAACCAATAGAAGGAGTACTTCTCCTCCAAGTATTCATAATGGTCCGCCCTAGCACTTTGTCTTGCTATCCAGGCTGGATCAAATGTAGTCATCGGAAATCCTGAAAACTACAAAACTCATAGAAAGAGTAGTTACTAGCAACAGGGGCAAGTGCCCCGAAAGCAAACCGCAACCGGCTCGGTCTAGACCAAGTCCCCGGCAACGGCGCCAAAAACTTGTTCGCTCCAAACGGTGTGTGCAAGCTTTAAATTTATAACCCTAGACTTAAGCTTAAAACAAGGATGCGAACCCGCAGTGTACGGGTCAATCGTAGTAAAAGCAAGAAAATTCCAGGGGTCGATCACAGGGACTTAGTGAAACAAAGTCCAATACGGTATGCTAGTGTTGATGCTAACCACAAGAGCAAGTAATACAATCAAAGATGAATAAGATGTCAAATAAAGCAAACATGCAATTCTAGGGATTAAAGCATCTAGTTGTGGTTCCAACTCAAGATCTATAGATAAGCGGACAAAGCTGAGATTTTTGCGTGGGGAAGGTGTTTCTAAAGTGGAGTAGATCACCGGGTAAGTCTCACTACACACTAATCCTAAACCGTAACTCCTATTACCGGGTAAGTCTCAAGGAATTAAGATAAAGAACTATAACCTCAAACTAACACACCATCTAAGGGAATAGAATCAACCTTTACCGGGTAAGTCTCAGGCTAACTCACAAAGATGGGATGGAAGCACACTCAAACCCCAATAAAGGACAAGCCTTTATTACCTACACTTATGATCGTTGGTACACAAACTAAGGAATTACCGGGTAAGTCTCATCCTAAGCTTGCTTTGAACCAGAAAGGTGTAATAAGAATAGGATTTGGCAAACTCTAACACTTAACTCTCAGTTTAGGGTCGGATAAGTCATCTCGGTCAGAAGAATTCCACCCCGGCCGAGATGTTCATCAACCGAACGAGATGCTTAGGGTTAAGGTTAAAGACTCGAACTTTCAGGATCCTACTGGAATCTAAGATTATTCTATCATTGTTTTTCCCACAACCTTCAGCCAATCACCCTAGAATCACACAAGGAAATTAGCCACTCATCATCATAATGAAAGTATTAAATGTATGGGAAGAAGGTGAATATTTGAACAAAGAAGAATTTAATGAAAACACTTCAATAACTGAATCAAATATCACAACAAAATCGTTCCTTGGATAAAAATCCAATAAGACAAGACAACAAGGAAAGGAATTGAAGACAATCTTACAAAACCCTCCAAAAAGCTATAAAGCTATAGTCTTCAATCTTCCTTTAACCTTCAAAAAGGTTCTTCAACTCTCTCCCAACTTGGAGTAGATGCGGCTGCTGCGTATTCTCAGCTGTAATCGGGATCGTATGCGGTGTATGCAGCCTCCTCAAATTGTAGAAAATCAACCCTTTTTATAGGAAAAATAAACCTCCAAAGATAATAAATCTTAAGAAGATATTATCCCATAAATATAGGTAAAATATATATTCTGCATATCTCCTTCCTTCTAGAAGCTCAGGCCAAGAATAAAATATTCTCGCCGCGTCCTAGGTGTTCGCCTCGGTCGAGTCGGCGTCTCTGGATCGCCTCGGTCGAGATGAATCTCTGGTCAACCGAGGTGACTCGTAACTGAATGTGGAATCTCTCAAAACTGGTCCAAAGTAATTCTTTAATCCATGGTTGTGCTTCCTGAATGTAGCTCCAAATGACTCTTGACTCCTTTTGCTCCTTTTTGATGCAAAACGTACCATATTACCTGCAATTACAACGAAACTAGGTGTAGACCTCGATTCTCGCAAAGGTAGATGAAATGGTAGTAAAATCACATAATGAACATACAAACATGCAGATTATGAAAGATAAAACGTCCAAACAAACCCCAAAATATAGACTATAATTCATGCTATCAAAATACCCCATACTTAGCCCTTGCTTGTCCCTAAGCAAGTTTCTCATATAGAAATCAAGATAGAATGGATTAATGGTCAAGAAAATCAATGAAAAGTCTTTCAAAAACATTTTATGGTGTGAAACTATCATAGATCACTCTAAGAGAGTACTTCCTGGAAATTAAAAACTCAATATGATCAAAACATTTTATAAATATAGGAAAGTTGTTCATCTTTGCATAAAATCATAGAATGCATAATAAATCATAATTATCAAAATTAATCATGTATAATCCGATTTAAACCGCTTAAGTCAATCAACAAGCTCAAGGTCTCAAGGGCTTCCCAAAAGAAAGGGTCAAGAAACGTGTAGGGTAGGGATGTATGTAAGGTAATGTGGTGCTAGAATCCGGGAAAAGGATGAACTTCACTTTCACTTTGACTTTCAACATCTTCCACCAATAAGCTTTGCTTATTTCACACTTTTTCTTTTACTTTACTTTTTGGGATGCATGGATAGAGGTGCACAATAACCGAAGCCTAGGAAATCCGCAATCATCAATTTCTTGAGATGCATCAAACCCTTGATGCACATACCATGACCCGTTAGGAATATCGCTCAATCCGACTTTGGCAAGACACAAACACCCGGCTATGTGAATGGTGCCGAGTTACTCATCTTCATGATTGACTTCCCCAAACCTATTATTGCTTTCTAACACTTTCACCTTCAGCCATCTTCAGCTTTAACTTGCTTTCACCACTTTCGCTTGCTTCCAAATTCCCGGATAGGTAAAGGGAGGCAAAATGTATATGAGGGGCTAAGCATGATCAAGAAGAAGAAGAAGAAGAAGAATGAATTGCCTTGGTCTTTCCAAGAAGAACGTGAGAGAACTTATGCTGCGGTGTCAATCTTCAAATTCAACATAATTTGGATAAAGATAAAGTATTAAACATGCCAAAAATTTCAAACAAAGCATTTAACAACTTAAACATATCATAGAACATTTCAAACATATAAAGAATTTAAAACCAGTCAGTAAACAAGATCTTCACTGAGATCATATCCAGATAAGTAACACAAAATCGTTTTCGAAAACTCTCAGTTAACACACCTCGGTCGAGATGTTCTTGGTTCAACCGAGGTGAAACACCTCGTTTTGCCAGAATTGTCCCGGTCGAGGTCGAAAAAAAAATTTTTTAAAACCATTTTTTTTTCGGTTTCGACGTTTTTCTCAATCAAATAACCTGTAAGTATGCATGCAATCTCAGATAAAACATATAAATGCAAATAAAGCATGAATATGAAAATATCCGATACATCTAAAGTCGAATAATACATCAATGTCGTCACGTAGTCAAATAATGTCAAATAGTACAGCAAATACCCCATACTTGAGACACACTGTCCCAGTGGGTATAGTAAAAGTCTGAATAAAAGAGGACTCACCGGATAAAGAGCCGAACTGCATAAAAATATAATAAATAAAACCCTGCAGCTCCTCAGAAGTCCTGATCCGGTGGTGGTGGTGGTGGTACATAAGGATGCTGGGTCGGATCAAACGGATAGCCCATAGTCTGCTGGAACTGTAGCTCCATCATCCTACGCTGATAGTGCTGCCCCTCCAACATCTGCTGAGTCCAGCTGTCAAGGTGTCGGTGCTGGGCGGCAAACCTCTCGTGGATATCCACTGTAAGGGCAGCATATGAGTATCATCTGATCTGTCAAGTCGTCGATCCGACGATGAGCCTCTGCATCTCTATGACGGCGTGTCCGACGCCTAGCAGATCTAGCAGGAGGTGCAGCAGGTGCAGGCTCAGTATCCTCCTCATCCTCATCAAGATCAATAATGGGAGGCGCGCTCGTCCCAGCAGTATCTGTCCCTGTGTCCATCGGGACGCCGCCTCCTCTCTCGTCAACTGTCTCGTCATCATCATCCTCATCCTCAGCCTCCTCAGCCTCCTCTGCAGCTGCAGCAGCAGCAGCTGCTCCCTCTCTATAGTCCTCCATCAGCGGGACCCATGCAGCCTGCCAGAAATGCGGGTCGGCAACAGAGAACTGTGCAGACCATCGGATGCCTTGAGGCGCTGTCCGCTCCCAAGGCATGGCAACGTACGGAGTGGTCAACCCACGGGGGACAAGAATCCTCCGCGTAATCATCTCCTGCAATCCCAGCGGCTTCGGAGCCGCCGCCAATGTGCATACGCTGAGGTCCATCCCGTGGTAGGAGGCGATGTGGGTGACTAGACCTCCACAGCAGATGTCTCCCTTCGCCTTGGCCTTGATCCTGTGCAGATCCTCTGCCAGGAGCAAGCCAAAGTCTGGGAAGCCGCCTGTAACCATGCAGTACAGCGAAAATAGCTCCCCCTGTCTGATCTTCTGGGGCGTCTCAGTACGCGCCAGAAGCACCTCACTGAATATCCGGTGGGCGAGTCTGAAGGCTGGGTGAAAGATGACCTTCTCCCTGGAATCTCCAGGGCGCCATCTGTCTGCATGAGTGGTGATGTGGGCTATCTCACCCCAAAACTCTCTAGCTACAGCTCGGGTCGGGAAATCTACAGCGGTGGGGGTAGGGAAGCCAAAAATGTCTCTCCAGTGGGCAAGAGGTACTATGTAGTTCCGGTTCATCAACCGGTACTTCACAGCCCCCTCTGTGGGGAGGTAAGTGAAGGAACTGACGAACTCGAGGGTAGGCTCGAGGTAAGCTGGGGCTCGGATCTTAGAAAACTGATCCAGCCCGACTGTGGCGATCATCCTACTAAGCTCTCCATCTACATGGAGACAGTCAAAGGCAGAAACGTCCAGAAATCTAGGAGCGATAACTGGACGACTAGAAATGCGGTCATAATCTACCCGGTGTCTCTCATGGATCACCGGGATAGAAGGTCGGGGTGAGGAAGAAGAAGTGGAAGGAGAGGATCTATCTCTTAGGGCCAGTAATCTGTCTGAACTCATCTTCACAAAACAGCACTGTCAGACCACCTCGGTTGCTGACAAATCTCAGAAATCACCTCGGTCGAGGTGCAGACCGACTGGACCGAGGCGTAGCAGTTTCGATTTCAATTCTCAGAAATTCAGTTCTTTTCCCCCTAAAATCACTACAATTGCTTCCTAAGGGGTACTTATGGATTTCCTCAGCGGAAACAAGGGCAACCAAAGCCCAATAAGCAGCAAACGAGGAGTTAGGGTTTTCGAACGGTGGTTACCTCGTTTCGGTCGAAAATACTCAGATTTCTTGCAGATCTGTAGTTGCAATCGACCCTTCTACCCTTTAATCGCGTTTTGGAAGGAGAAATTGTCGAAAACGAGCGAGAAACGGAGGAGAACGAGATGCCTCTGTCGCCGCGGTCGAAATGGGTGAAAAATAAAAAGTGAAAAGTAATTTTCCCTTTTTATACCGTCGCGAGATCTGCTGTCACCTCGGTCGAGATGGTCTCGACTGGACCGAGGTGGTACGGACACGAGGCGGTTCTGCAGAAACCCTAGTCGCCTCGGTTGCTTCAAGAATCAACTCGGTCGAGGTGTTCTGACAGTGACCGAGGTGCCTCTTTCTTCTCAGAATCTCGAACTTCTCTCTTTCCTGGAGTGCTCCTTCCTGTTGTCTGTCTAGAACACCAAAAACAAAGCAAAGCAAAGCAAAAACAAAAAACTATCTAAACTAGACTAGAAAACGGAAAAGAAAGCAATACCTTGGGTTGCCTCCCAAGAAGCGCTTGATTTAAGGTCGCTAGCTGGACCATGATGCGTCTCAAACGAGGTAGATCGGCGCGACCTCCTCAACCGGCGTCTCCGGTTGGTACTTCTTAAGTCTATGACCGTTGACCTTGAAGCTTCCGCTAGTTTTGCCCCATATCTCAACTGCACCATGAGGGAAAACATGTTTCACAACGTAAGGTCCGGTCCATCTAGATTTCAACTTACCTGGAAAGAGACGGAGGCGGGAGTTGAAGAGTAGAACTAAATCTCCTTCGTTAAGCTCCTTTGGAACGATACGCTTGTCATGCCATCTCTTCGTCCTTTCCTTGTAGATTTTGGCATTCTCGTAGGCGTTCAAACGCAGCTCCTCCAGCTCGTTAAGTTCCAATAGTCGCTTCTCACCAGCATCCTTAATGTCAAAGTTCAACCATTTGATAGCCCAATACGCTTTGTGCTCCAACTCAACGGGCAAGTGGCAAGATTTCCCATACACCAAATTATAAGGGGTGGTGCCTATGGGAGTCTTGAATGCGGTCCTGTACGCCCAAAGAGCATCGTCTAATTTCATGGACCAATCCTTCCTCGTTCTAGAGACGGTCTTTTCCAAAATCGCCTTGATTTCTCTGTTCGAGATCTCGACCTGTCCACTAGTTTGAGGGTGATAAGCGGTTGATACCTTGTGGGTTACCCCATACTTCGATAGAAGTGCCTTAAACTTCCGGTTGATAAAATGCGTTCCTCCATCGCTGATGATGATGCGTGGAGTTCCAAATCGTGGAAAGATAGTTCTATTCAAGAACTTCACAACCACCTTGGCGTCGTTAGTGGGAGAAGCGATGGCTTCGACCCATCTAGAGACGTAATCCACTGCAAGGAGAATGTAGAGGTTTCCTCCTGAGGATGGGAAAGGTCCCATGAAGTCGATCCCCCATACATCAAAGATTTCCACTTCTTGGATGTTGTTAAGTGGCATTTCGTTCCTCCTTGATAGGTTCCCTGTTCTTTGGCATGCATCACAAGAAACAACGAAAGATTGCACATCCTTAAATAATGTAGGCCAAAAGAAACCGGAACGTAATACCTTAGCGCATGTTTTATCGGTGCTAGCATGCCCTCCGCAAGGAAGTGAATGGCAATGCCTTATGACGCTATTAACTTCATCTTCCGGAATGCACCTTCGAAGCATCCCATCCGGTCCGCGCTTGAATAGCAGCGGCTCATCCCAGTAGTAATGTCGTACTTCCTTGAGGAATTTCTTCTTTTGGGAGTACGTCAATCCGGGCGGTATTTCCTGGCAAACAAGATAATTCACAATATCAGCATACCAAGGACCTTTATTATCAGAAAGTTGGTGGAGGGAATGGTCCGCCAACTGTGGGTGAATGTCAGAGAAGGGAGAAGAAAAGTATTTATTCTCAGCAATCTCAGTTGACATTGTCTCGCTGTCGACCTCGGTCGAGGCGCAAAGGCGTTGACCGAGGTGTTCTTCTGACGCCTCGCTCAGTCCAGAAAGTGCCTCGGTCGAGGTACTGTTACTGGGTCCGAGGCTGGAAATCTTCGTTTCCTGGGTAAGCTTCTCAGTTATGGCTCCAGGATCTTCTTCCAGTGCCTTCAAGCTCCGTATATCTGCATCACAAGAAGCATCTATACCTTCCTCCATTAAACTGAAGCTTATAACTCTTTCGAGTGGATCATTAATAAGGATAGAGCTCACCAATTCTCTTGATTCTTCTTCATCGTAGATGTTGAAGATATCGTCAGTTAGTTGCTCTCCTTTCATGGCTGCAAGTAGTGCGAACTCCACCTCATCGCCACCAACGTTGAATTTCAACTTGGCGTTCTTGCAATCCACATTGCAACCCGAAGTTGCTAGAAATGGCCTCCCGAGAATGATAGGAACAGGATAATCTGCGGGAATGTCAAGTACGACAAAATCTATAGGAAGATAGAAGTTACCTAACTTGACCGGAACATCCTCCAAAATACCCACGGGATGGGTGATGGAGCGATCCGCCATGTAAAGTCGAATCTTGACCGGCTTGGGCTCTCCAAGGCCGATCTTATTGCATAGCTCCAGCGGGATGATGCTCACGCTGGCTCCTAGATCACATAGGGCTTCACAAGTGACATCCCCAACTTGAATGGGAATGCAAAATGAGCCGGGATCTCTCAATTTAGGCAGCATCTTCTCTTTCATGATCTTTATAAGCTCTGAAGACTTAGATGTCATCCTAACTTCACCAACATCCTCCAGCTTCCTCTTCCTTGATAGGATCTCCTTTAAGAACTTCCCATAGGCGGGCATACCTAAAATAGCATCAAGGAAAGGAATATTAATATGGAGCTTATTCATCAAGTCAAGGAACTTACCAAAGTGCTTGTCAAGATGTGCTCTGGCTCTGGACTGGGGGAATGGAAGTGGTGGTTTATATGCAGGAGGTGGAACATAAGCTTCTGTCGTTCCTCCTACTTTCTGTTGTACCGCCTCGGATGGCATCTCGGTCGAGGTGTTCTTCGACTGGATCTGGACCGAGGTGGTCTGCGTCGAGCGAGGTACTGGATCTGTGGTTTTGAGTCCACTCCTCGTCGTGATGGCCATGCACTGGCCCTTAGGGTTAGTTTCCGTCTTTGCTGGAAGCTTCCCTGGATCTCTTGGCGCTTCATTCGCCCTATTAGCAAGTTGTTGTTCGAAAGACTTTTGGGCCCTCGAAAATGAAGTCATAGAATTCTCCATAGCACTAAGCTTGATCAAGATTGCCTCCAAGACTGCGTCCTTCTTTTCTGGTTGAGACGAACTTGATCCTTGCCCTTGGCTCTTCAATGGAGTAGAAGAAGAAGAAGGAGGAGAGAGGAAAGGATTAGAGGAATCATTAGAATTGGAGTTTGAAAAATTGTTACCGTTGTTTTGGTTATTCGCCCTCCAATTGTTGCTGTTGGATCCTCTATTGTTGTTGTAGTTGTTGTTTCGGGGTCCGTTGTTGTTGTTGCGGTACCCGTTTTTGTTGTTGTTGTTGTTGTTGTTGTTCCTCTGCCCTTGCTCCTCCGGCTTAGCTTGAGCCATCAAGAGCTCTTTCAATTGCTTCACGTCGTTCTTCAAGGACGTGAGTTGGTTGTTGTTGGTTTGAGTCTCTTGAAAGTTGACTCTTTTAACTCCACCTTCAGCTCCTTGGTGGGTGTATTTCTCCATGTGCAAGGCTTGCTTCTCAATGAAGTCCCAAGCCTCATCAACCGCCATGTCCATGAATGTACCGGCGGAGAGTAATTGGAGATTGAACTGGGTGTTTCCATCCAGCCCTTTGAAGTAGATCTCCAACAACTCGATCTTTGGAATCCCATGATGTGGGCAATCCAAAAGGATATCCTTGAACCGCTCCCATGATTTGGACAAGCTCTCCTTGTCCTTCATGATGAAAGCATTGATCTTCCCTCTCATTTCAGCAGTTTTTGATGGGGGAAAGAATTTGGTCAAGAATTCCGTAGTCATCTCTTCCCATGTGCTGATTTTTCCTGCAGGAAGAGATTGATACCAAGTAAGAGCTCTATCTTTAAGAGAAAAGTAGAAGGGTCTTAGCTTGTAGTTGTTATTTTCAATTCGGGGAGGTCGCAAGGTCTCCATCAAGATCTCGTAGTTTTGAAGATGTTGATGCGGCGACTCCTTCTCTAGCCCTCCGAATTGACATTGGCGAATCATGGCTAGAACTTGCGGTCGAAGTTCGTAGTCATGATCCGCTGGATCTCCTAGGTTCACTCCTGGACGCCTCAGTTGTTGATTAGGGTCCATCCTTTGACCTAGGGTTTGTGGAATTCCTGCAAGAAGAACATCTCGGACTGGCATCCGAAGCGGATGCACATCGGCCGGGGCGTCAGGTACTGGATTCTGCCTCGGTCGAGGATCAATTACTGGATCCTGCATCGGTCGAGGTTGAATCTGGTTCCGAATTGCTGCAATCTCAGCTTCGATTGCTGCATTCCTGGCCTGATTCTCTTCTTTCTCCT
Organism: Fagopyrum esculentum; assembly: GCA_033239045.1. Lineage (NCBI taxonomy): Eukaryota > Viridiplantae > Streptophyta > Magnoliopsida > Caryophyllales > Polygonaceae > Fagopyrum > Fagopyrum esculentum. Next base: position 5,705,740 of record BSUD01000004.1, on the reverse strand, counting down.
GCCTTAGCTCTTCTTTACTGAGACGTAGCTGCTCCTGCGTCTCTCTCAACTGGGCCACAAGATCGTAATCGTCTTGTTGGGCCATCTTTGCTTCTCTTAAGCGTCGCTTGTATGTCTTTTCTGGTTCGGGATCGTAAGGAACGATTTCCTTTCCAGTGCGGGTTCTTCGCATATACCTAAAGAAAGAACCTGCAAAAGTCACTCAAGTAGAGTGGTTAGACAACACGGGGCAAATGCCCCAAGAGCAAACCGTACCGGCTCGGTCTAGACCAAGTCCCCGGCAACGGCGCCAAAAACTTGTTCGCTCCAAACGGTGTGTGCAAGCTTTAAATTTATAACCCTAGACTTAAGCTTAAAACAAGGATGCGAACCCGCAGTGTACGGGTCAATCGTAGTAAAAGCAAGAAAATTCCAGGGGTCGATCACAGGGACTTAGTGAAACAAAGTCCAATACGGTGTGCTAATGTTAATGCTAACCACAAAAACAAGTAATACAATCAAAGATGAATAAGGTGTCAAATAAAGCAAACATGCAATTCTAGGGATTAAAGCATCTAGTTGTGGTTCCAACTCAAGATCTATAGATAAGCGGACAAAGCTGAGATTTTTGCATGGGGAAGGTGTTACTAAAGTGGAGTAGATCACCGGGTAAGTCTCACTACGCACTAATCCTAAACCGTCACTCCTATTACCGGGTAAGTCTCAAGGAATCAAGATAAAGAACTATAACCTCAAACTAACACACCATCTAAGGGAATAGAATCAACCTTTACCGGGTAAGTCTCAGGCTAACTCACAAAGATGGGTTGGAAGCACACTCAAACCCCAATAAAGGACAAGCCTTTATTACCTACACTTATGATCGTTGGTACACAAACTAAGGAATTACCGGGTAAGTCTCATCCTAAGCTTGCTTTGAACCAGAAAGGTGTAATAAGAATAGGATTTGGCAAACTCTAACACTTAACTCTCAGTTTAGGGTCGGATAAGTCATCTCGGTCAGAAGAATTCCACCCCGGCCGAGATGTTCATCAACCGAACGAGATGCTTAGGGTTAAGGTTAAAGACTCGAACTTTCAGGATCCTACTGGAATCTAAGATTATTCTATCATTGTTTTTCCCACAACCTTCAGCCAATCACCCTAGAATCACACAAGGAAATTAGCCACTCATCATCATAATGAAAGTATTAAATGTATGGGAAGAAGGTGAATATTTGAACAAAGAAGAATTTAATGAAAACACTTCAATAACTGAATCAAATATCACAACAAAATCGTTCCTTGGATAAAAATCCAATAAGACAAGACAACAAGGAAAGGAATTGAAGACAATCTTACAAAACCCTCCAAAAAGCTATAAAGCTATAGTCTTCAATCTTCCTTTAACCTTCAAAAAGGTTCTTCAACTCTCTCCCAACTTGGAGTAGATGCGGCTGCTGCGTATTCTCAGCTGTAATCGGGATCGTATGCGGTGTATGCAGCCTCCTCAAATTGTAGAAAATCAACCCTTTTTATAGGAAAAATAAACCTCCAAAGATAATAAATCTTAAGAAGATATTATCCCATAAATATAGGTAAAATATATATTCTGCATATCTCCTTCCTTCTAGAAGCTCAGCCCAAAAATATAAGATCACTTTCCAATTTTAAAAGATCTCAGCCAAGAATAAAATATTCTCGCCGCGTCCTAGGTGTTCGCCTCGGTCGAGTCGGCGTCTCTGGATCGCCTCGGTCGAGATGAATCTCTGGTCAACCGAGGTGACTCGTAACTGAATGTGGAATCTCTCAAAACTGGTCCAAAGTAATTCTTTAATCCATGGTTGTGCTTCCTGAATGTAGCTCCAAATGACTCTTGACTCCTTTTGCTCCTTTTTGATGCAAAACGTACCATATTACCTGCAATTACAACGAAACTAGGTGTAGACCTCGATTCTCGCAAAGGTAGATGAAATGGTAGTAAAATCACATAATGAACATACAAACATGCAGATTATGAAAGATAAAACGTCCAAACAAACCCCAAAATATAGACTATAATTCATGCTATCAAAATACCCCATACTTAGCCCTTGCTTGTCCCCAAGCAAGTTCCTCATATAGAAAACAAGATAGAATGGATTATAAGTCAAGAAAATCAATGAAAAAGTCTTTCAAAAACATTTTATGGTGTGCAACTATCATAGATCACTCTAAGAGAATACTTCCTGGAATTAAAAACTCAATATGATCAAAACATTTTATAAATATAAGAAAGTTGTTCATCTTTGCATAAAATCATAGAATGCATAATAAATCATAATTATCAAAATTAATCATGAATAATTCAGTTTAAACCACTAAGTCAATCAACAAGCTCAAGGTCTCAAGGGCTTCCCAAAAGAAAAGGTCAAGAAACGTGTAGGGTAGGGATGTATGTAAGGTAATGTGGTGCTAGAATCCGGGAAAAGGATGAACTTCACTTTCACTTTGACTTGCAACATCTTCCACCAATAAGCTTTGTTTATTCCACTTTTTTTCTTTTTACTTTACTTTTTGGGATGCATGGACAGAGGTGCACAATAACCGAAGCCTAGGAAATCAGCAATCATCAATTTCTTGAGATGCATCAAACCCTTGATGCACATACCATGACCCGTTAGGAATATCGCTCAATCCGACTTTGGCAAGACACAAACACCCGGCTATGTGAATGGTGCCGAGTTACTCATCTTCATGATTGACTTTCCCAAACCTATTATTACTTTCTAACACTTTCACTTCCAGCCAACTTCTCAACTTTAACTTCACTTGCTTTCACCGCTTCGCTTGCTTCCAAATTCCCGGATAGGTAAAGGGAGGCAAAATGTATATGAGGGGCTAAGCATGATCAAGAAGAAGAAGAGAGAAGAATGAATTGCCTTGGTCTTTCCAGGAAGAAAGTGAGAGAACTTATCTTGTGGTGTCAACCTTCAAATTCAACATAATTTGGATAAAAACAAAGTATTAAACATGCCAATAATTTCAAACAAAGCATTTAGCAACTTAAACATATTATAAAACCTTTCAAACACATAAAGTCATTAAAACCAGTCAGTAAACAAGATCTTCACTGAGATCATATCCACATAAGAATGCACAAGAATCGTTTCAAAAACTTTCAGTTAAACCACCTCGGTCGAGGTGTTCTTAGGTCAACCGAGGTGAAACACCTCGTTCGGCCAAGACTGACTCGGTCGAGGTCCAAATTTTTTTTTTAAAACCAGTTTTCTTTCAGTTTCGACGTTTTTCTCAATCAAATAACCTGTAAGTATGCATGTAGTCTCAGATAAACACATAGATGCAAAAGTGAAGCATAAATATAAGTATCCGGTCAATACAGTCATACATCAAAAGTGTCAAATAATACATCAATAAACACCCCATACTTGGGACACACTGTCCCAGTGGGTCAAAATAATTCTAAGGACAGGATACTCACCGAACATAGCTAAACTGCATGAAGAAGTAAGAAACAGCTCCTAGATAAGACCATCTCGGTTGGCGAAGCACATCTCGGTCGAGGTGTTCTGACAGTACCCGAGATGTATCTCAGTAAAGCTCGTCTCCTCAACTTCTCGAAATTTTGTTCTTCCAGTGTAGCTCTTGAACTGTGATCCTTCCTTTTGGAATACCTGGTTGTTGTCTAGAGGAAAACAAAAACAAAGCAACTATCTAAACTAAACTAGAAGAGGGAGAAGAAAGCAATACCTTGGGTTGCCTCCCAAGAAGCGCTTGGTTTAAGGTCGCTAGCTGGACCCTTCTCCATAGAATTACTCAATGTACCTTGAACACCATGGAGTGCTCATCACATCCATCATAAAAAAATTTCAAAAAGGTTCCGGTTCCTAATTTCACTGGCAAATGGTAAGATCCCCCACGTACAAGCTTGTACGGTTTGATTCTCACCGGAATCCTTCTAGCCTTCCTGCACTTCAATGGGACATAATCTAGCCTTACGTCCCATCCTTTCCTTGATCGAGAAAACAACTTCTCGAGATTCCTAGTAGCTTCCCCATCTTTAGCATGGGGATGGTACAAGGTCCTTAGCATGCGAGGGACCCCATACTTGAACAAGAGACACTTCATCGCCTCAACGGTGTAGTGCTTGCCAACTCCACTCCTCATGATCCGAGGAGCTTCCTCTTCCAATAATTTCAAGGAAGACTTCATCTTAATCTTTGGAGGTTCTTTCGGAAGAGACCTCCAACTCTCCGGTGCTTTCCTGAAAAATTCAGAAATTTTAATAGGGAATTCGAATGGAGTAAGAGAACTTACCTTGTAAAGTTCTCCAAAGCTCGGATCAGGTTTCATGTTAGGTTGATAACCAACACATGAAATCTCTCTCAACTCAGTTGATCTTTCTTCCACCTTGGTCACAATCTCAGTAATTTGACCAAGGTTCTCTGCATCTTCTGCTTCCAGTTTTGCAGATTCTTCCATCTCGGCCGAGATCTCTTCCACTTCGACCGAGGTCTCAACAGTCAGATCGAGACCTTCCATATCCTCCTCTTCCTCAGAAGTTTCAGGAGAAATTTTTGGTTCGACTGGAGGAATGCTTGGAACGTGCAACACTTCCTTATGCTCCTCTTTCGGCTTAGCATAGGATAGGGTGCTTCCTTTGAGCTCCTCCACCTTCTTCATCAACTTCTCCAATCTTGATTCGAGAGAGTCTTCAAAAGGTTGCTCATAAATGTTTTTAGGGACATTCTTCTCATCCCATATCGCAAGTTCATGCTGAATGGCCTCTTCTCTTTCCCATTCATTGTTGAACCAATAGAAGGAGTACTTTTCCTCCAAGTATTCATAATGGTCCGCCCTAGCACTTTGTCTTGCTATCCAGGCTGGATCAAATGTAGTCATCGGAAATCCTGAAAACTACAAAACTCATAGAAAGAGTAGTTAGTATCACGGGGGCAAATGCCCCAAGAGCAAACCGTACCGGCTCGGTCTAGACCAAGTCCCCGGCAACGGCGCCAAAAACTTGTTCGCTCCAAACGGTGTGTGCAAGCTTTAAATTTATAACCCTAGACTTAAGCTTAAAACAAGGATGCGAACCCGCAGTGTACGGGTCAATCGTAGTAAAAGCAAGAAAATTCCAGGGGTCGATCACAGGGACTTAGTGAAACAAAGTCCAATACGGTGTGCTAATGTTAATGCTAACCACAAAAACAAGTAATACAATCAAAGATGAATAAGGTGTCAAATAAAGCAAACATGCAATTCTAGGGATTAAAGCATCTAGTTGTGGTTCCAACTCAAGATCTATAGATAAGCGGACAAAGCTGAGATTTTTGCATGGGGAAGGTGTTACTAAAGTGGAGTAGATCACCGGGTAAGTCTCACTACGCACTAATCCTAAACCGTCACTCCTATTACCGGGTAAGTCTCAAGGAATCAAGATAAAGAACTATAACCTCAAACTAACACACCATCTAAGGGAATAGAATCAACCTTTACCGGGTAAGTCTCAGGCTAACTCACAAAGATGGGTTGGAAGCACACTCAAACCCCAATAAAGGACAAGCCTTTATTACCTACACTTATGATCGTTGGTACACAAACTAAGGAATTACCGGGTAAGTCTCATCCTAAGCTTGCTTTGAACCAGAAAGGTGTAATAAGAATAGGATTTGGCAAACTCTAACACTTAACTCTCAGTTTAGGGTCGGATAAGTCATCTCGGTCAGAAGAATTCCACCCCGGCCGAGATGTTCATCAACCGAACGAGATGCTTAGGGTTAAGGTTAAAGACTCGAACTTTCAGGATCCTACTGGAATCTAAGATTATTCTATCATTGTTTTTCCCACAACCTTCAGCCAATCACCCTAGAATCACACAAGGAAATTAGCCACTCATCATCATAATGAAAGTATTAAATGTATGGGAAGAAGGTGAATATTTGAACAAAGAAGAATTTAATGAAAACACTTCAATAACTGAATCAAATATCACAACAAAATCGTTCCTTGGATAAAAATCCAATAAGACAAGACAACAAGGAAAGGAATTGAAGACAATCTTACAAAACCCTCCAAAAAGCTATAAAGCTATAGTCTTCAATCTTCCTTTAACCTTCAAAAAGGTTCTTCAACTCTCTCCCAACTTGGAGTAGATGCGGCTGCTGCGTATTCTCAGCTGTAATCGGGATCGTATGCGGTGTATGCAGCCTCCTCAAATTGTAGAAAATCAACCCTTTTTATAGGAAAAATAAACCTCCAAAGATAATAAATCTTAAGAAGATATTATCCCATAAATATAGGTAAAATATATATTCTGCATATCTCCTTCCTTCTAGAAGCTCAGGCCAAGAATAAAATATTCTCGCCGCGTCCTAGGTGTTCGCCTCGGTCGAGTCGGCGTCTCTGGATCGCCTCGGTCGAGATGAATCTCTGGTCAACCGAGGTGACTCGTAACTGAATGTGGAATCTCTCAAAACTGGTCCAAAGTAATTCTTTAATCCATGGTTGTGCTTCCTGAATGTAGCTCCAAATGACTCTTGACTCCTTTTGCTCCTTTTTGATGCAAAACGTACCATATTACCTGCAATTACAACGAAACTAGGTGTAGACCTCGATTCTCGCAAAGGTAGATGAAATGGTAGTAAAATCACATAATGAACATACAAACATGCAGATTATGAAAGATAAAACGTCCAAACAAACCCCAAAATATAGACTATAATTCATGCTATCAGTATGGCTGCGGCAGGAAGCCACACGGCTTGGTTACGCGACTACAGATCCGGACGGAAGAATGGGCAAGGGAGGAGATCGACGATACCTGTAGGTTGGTTGCGGCTCGACAAAACAGAGGGGAGCGATGGAGGCGCCAAAGCTTGCTGTGCACGACGAAGCCGATGTGGGAGGTCCGATGCTTGGTGTCGGCTGGACGGCAGAAGATCTAGCATGCGTGTGGTTGCTAGGGTTTGGGTAGGGATAAGAGGGACAAATTTCATTTACGTAAAGAGAAGGGGAAGGTTAGGGGAGGCTGCCAGACAAGACTTCTAACCCTAATGGGCCGGATGGCCTGTTCATGACGGGCCCGGCTGGCCTGTCATGATGGGCCCGGTAAGCGTGATCTTGAATTAAAACTCGAAAGAAGATTGAATTGGCCGCAGTCTCGTATACTCGGACTTATCGGAATTTATTTATTTATTTATTTTTATTATTATTTTATTTAGGATATTACACATAAAGTTATTTCAAATGGACGTAAAATGTGCTGAACTAAACGGCTTCTTAGAAGAAGAAGTCTACGTTGCACAACCTCTTGGTTTTAAAAATAATGAATTTCCTGATCATGTTTTTAAACTGAACAAAGCTCTTTATGATCTTAAGCAAGCTCCTCGAGCTTGGTATAAAAGACTGTCCATATATCTTCTCGAAAACAAATTCAAAAGAGGTTTGATTGATAGAACTTTATTTATAAACCAGAGGAACCGATATATTAGTAGTACAAATCTCTGTTGATGATATATTATTCGGTGCAATTAATGATTCCCTATACAAGGAATTTTCAGATGTCATGTGCAGAGAATTTGAAATGAGATTAATGGGTGAGCTAAATTTCTTTCTTGGACTTCAAGCTACACAAGCAAAGAAAAGAAATTTTCTCAATCAAAGCAAGTATACCAAGGACTTGCTTAAGAAGTATAAGATGGATCAATCTAAGGTCGCAAAGACTCCTATGAGTTCAACACTTTCGCTTGACCATGACAAAGATGGCAAAAGTGTAGTACAAAAGGAGTATCGAGGTATGATCGGTTCATTGTTGTATTTAACCGCTAGTAGACCTGACATTATGTTTAACGTGTGCATGTGTGCAAGATTTCAAGATGATCCTAAAGAGTCACACTTGATAGCTATGAAAAGAATTTTTTGGTATCTCAGTCACACTAAGGATCTAGGGTTATGGTACCCACGTCAAAACTCGTTTCACCTCGTTGGCTATTCAGATGCAGACTTTGCAGGTTATAAGGTCGATAGGAAGAGCACTTCTGGATGTTGCCAATTCTTAGGGTCATCCCTAATCAGTTGGCACTCCAAGAAGCAAAACTTTGTCGCCCTATCCACAGCCGAAGCTGAATATATAGCTGCAGGAGCCTGTTGTGCACAAATTCTATGGATAGCTCAACAACTTCGTGATCTTGGCTTTGATTTGAAATGCATTCCTATAAAATGTGATAATACTAGTGCCAATTCAATTACTAAAAATCATGTGTACCATTCAAGAACTAAGCATATCGATGTAAGGCATCACTTCATACATGATCATGTTGAGAAAGGTGATGTTTCGATCTCTTTTACATCAACTAACTTGCAGCTTGCAGATATCTTTACCAAGCCCCTACCTGAAGATCAATTTAATTTTATTAATTTAGAGCTTGGTATGTTGAACAAGGAAGCATTGACGTAGGGGGAGTAAATTATTTTATTTTCTCCTACGTATGCAGCCCAATTATCTTTTTCAAGGGCCTTGAAAGACAATTCAAAGGCCTTGAAACGAGATTCAAGGGTAAATTAAGAAATACGGATCTATTCAAGGATTAATATCTTTTAGATATTTCAAATTCTTAAATTGTTTTTATGTTTTCAAAGTTTTTTATTTTTGGTTCAAAGGCTTGAAAAAGATTTGTTGAGATTTATTTAGAAACATTTTTGGTCTTTAAAGAGATTGATCTTCTCAAAATCTTGTTATCGTTGTTTTCATTCTTTTAAAAGGCCAGAATTTCCTATCTTTTTCATTTTCCATCTTTACAGAAACCCTTTTCAAAAACCCCTTGTGTTCTCTCTCAACATCATCTATGGCTCCCAAAAGTAAGAAATCTGCTCCTCATGCCTCCAAAAAGAAATTTGTTCAGATCTCCTCTGTTGCAAAAGAAGAAACACCTTTTGAGGATTTGGAAATTTTTCAGACGACTGGTCTTACCACATCTTGGTTCATCAACTTTCAAGCCTCGGGACCTTGGCTCGATGGTTTTCACAATCGACCCCTCTGTATGTGTGATTTGGTGGATACTGCATTTCTCGAAACACTTCAGATTCCTTGCATAGACAGGCTCAAGAGTTCGACAGTCTAGAAAATCTTAAACCCTGTAGATTTTGCTTTCCCAAGGCTCACAAGGATGTTCTATGTCAATCTCATCACAAAATGGGACAAATGAGTTATCACCCTTGAATCTTTTATAAAAGGTCCCCAATTTCTCTCACTTCTTCTGTTTTAAGTGAAATTCTTGGAATTTCTACACATATGTCTTTTACTCATCCCTCACAATCAAAGAGTGTTCGACTTGCTAAGGAGAAGTTTCTAGTTCCCAATTCAACCTCACGCCAGCTTACTCATACTTCCCTAACCCTAGACGCTAAAATTGTTTTTACCATTCTGGTTCGATGTGTTGTTCCTCGTGCAAACTCAAGAGAGCTTTTGACTGATCAATCCCTGGAGCTAATTCATCTGATTATGTCTGGGTTAGACATTGATTGTTCGCTCCAAACGGTGTGTGCAAGCTTTAAATTTATACCCTAGACGTAAGCTTAAAACAAGGATGCGAACCCGTAGTGTACGGGTCAATCGTAGTAAAAAGCAAGAAATTCCAGGGGTCGATCACAGGGACTTAGTGAAACAAAGTCCAATTACGGTATGCTTATGTAAATACTAACCACAAGAGGTGATCAAAACAATCAAAGATGATATAGAAGTCAATAAAGGAAATATGCAATTCTAGGGATTAAAGCATCTAGTTGTGGTTCCAACTCAAGATCTAAAGATAAGCGGACAAAGCTGAGATTTTTGCATGGGGAAGGTGTTACTAAAGTTGAATAGATCACCGGGTAAGTCTCACTACTCACTAATCCTAAACCATAACTGCTATTATCGGGTAAGTCTCAAGGAATTAAGATAAAGAACTATAACCTCAAACTAACACACCATCTAAGGGAATAGAATCAACCTTTACCGGGTAAGTCTCAGGCTAACTCACAAAGATGGGATGAAAGCACACTCAAACCCCAATAAAAGATAAACCTTTATTACCTACACTTATGATCTTAGGTAAACAAACTAAGGAATTACCGGGTAAGTCTCATCCTAAGCTTGCATTGAACCAGGAAAGATGTAATAAGAATAGGATTTGGCAAACTCTAACACTTAACTCTCAGTTTCGGATCAGATAAGTCACCTCGGTCAGAAGAATTCCACCCCGGCCGAGATGTTCATCGACTGAGCGAGATGCTTAGGGTTAAGGTAAAGACTCGAACTTTCAGGGTCCTACTGGAATCTAAGATTATTCTATCATTGTTTTTCCCACAACCTTCAGCCAATCACCCTAGAATCACACAAGGAAATTAGCCACTCATCATCATGAAAGTATTAATGAAATATATGGGAAGAAGGTGAATATTTGAACAAGAAGAATTTAATGAAAAGACTTCAATAACTGAATCAAATATCACAACAAAAGCATTCCTTGGATAGAAATCCAACAAGGTAAGACAACAAAGAAGAGAATCTAAGATAATCTTACAAAAACCCTTCAAAAGCTATAAAAGCTATAATCTTCAATCTTCCTTTAACCTTCAAAAAGGTTCTTCGAATCTCCCAACTGGAGTATGGCTGCTGCGTGTTATGCGGGATCTCTAACTGTATGCGGATATAGCATGATGTCGGATTTGTGGGAAATCCGACCCTTTTTATAGGAAAATTACTCTCCAAAGATAAGATATCTTAGAAAGATCTCTTCCCATAAAAATAGGTAAAATATATGATCTAGCATATCTTCTTCCTTCCAGGAGCCAAGCCCAAAAGTATAAGATCTCTTTCCAAAGATAAAAGATCTCAACCAAGAATAAAATATTCTCGCCGCGTCCCAGGTGTTCGCCTCGGTCGAGTCGACTTCTCTGGATCACCTCGGTCGAGGTGAATTTGTGGTCGACCGAGGTGAGTCACAACTGAATGTGAAATCTCTCAAATCTGGTCCAAAGTGAATCTTAAATCCATGGCTATGCTTCCTGGATGGTTCCTTATGTTCCTGAATGTAGCTCCAATGACTCCATAGCTCCTTTTGCTCCTTTTTGATGCAAAACGTGCCATTTTACCTACGATTACAACAAAACTAGGTGTAGACCTCGATTCCCGCAAAGGTAGATGAAATGGTAATATAATCACATTTTATGCATACAAACATGCAGATTATTGAAGATAAAACGTCCAAACAAACCCCAAAATATAGACTATAATTCATGCTATCATTGATGTACCTAATCTCTTCCTCAACCATATGATACACTTTGTTAACTCTAAGCGAGCCATCCCTTTGCCTTATGGAAATCTATTTCCTAAGATCTTTGACTATTTCACAATTAACACATCCTCTGAAGATCGACAGTCAATTCCTGGAAAGATTAATGAGACCTGCTTAGAACGACTAGGAATTGAGAAGATTCTTGCAAGCGCATGGACTTTAAAAGGGAAAGGAGCTATTCCACTTCCAACTCAAGAAGCTCCAACATCTTCTACTCCTACTCCAAAAATCAGGTTAGAAGGATGTGAAAAAGAACTGGTTTGTCTGAATAGTGAACTGTTTGATTTCCACTTTGACACTAAGAGAAGACTGAATGCCAATCATGAACTATTATCTATCATGATGCTAAGGTCAATGAAATGTATTTGATGAATGCTCTTACTCTGACCACTATAGGAAGGATCCTACCCATGACTGAAGATGTAGCTCAACATACTCAAGAGAAAGTGGAAAATGTGCTGATGAATTACAAACGCCGTGTACAAAATAACTTTATTTTGTATCCAACTCATGTTGAGCCAACTATCCTGCCAGTGATCGAATAAGAGATGGTTAAGGAACGAAGAGCTGAAGAAAAGAGATGACGCTTAGCTGTTGAAATGGATGATTGGAGCCACAAAAAGTCTTCATCCAAGGGCAAAAGGAGGTTTTATGAGGAGGATTCAGATTGAGTTGATGATTGAGGGAGCGTGATTTTTTTGTGGGTTTTGTCAAATACTTTTCTGGGTTGTAAACTTTTAAACTTCCTTGCTTTAACTATTTTTCTCCCTTGTTGAAAGACAAAGGGAGGGGAAATAAATAATCCGACATTTAGATATTTTCTACATTCTGCATTTTAAGTTAGTTTGATATTCATATCTACATTGCTAACTTTACAATACAGGTACAAGACATTTGTGTTGTCTTCCATCAAGGGGGAGATTGGAATTCCACCTTGATTATATATTTGTATAGGTGATGATGATGGAAGACTTAAACATAAATGGATTGGTTTTATACACTAACAATTTATTGATTATATATCGAGTTGCTTGGTTTGGTTTGGCGGTTTGTGTTGAATGTGTGCAGGTTTTGAAACGCATTTCAAAGGACCTTGAAAGGCCTTGAAATCGGATGCAAGAAAAGACGAAAGCCTTGAAAAACCATTACAAGGGATCAGAAGTCAAGACATGCCAAAACTCTTGAACTCTATCAAAACAAAGCACGCTGAAGGAATTCAAATTCAACAAACTTATCTACCAAAGCGCCAAAGAAGATCTTCTAAGAAAGTTTATTTAACAAGAAGATTTTTTTAATAGAAGATCTCATCCGACCAAGAAAGGTTTGATTGGTAAAAAGATCTTGCAACGATCCTCAACCGAAAGCACAAAGATCCTCTCTCAAATGGAATTTAATACCTTCACAACAGATACGAGAAGATTATGGACCAGAGAGATCAATGTGTTTCAAGGAGATGAAGATGGTAGAAAATCCACAATGTCTATTGATAGCATGTATTATAGTCTATATTTTGGGATTGGTTTAGACGTTTTATCATCATAAATCTGCATGTATGGATGTATATTCTTTGATTATATTGTTGTTTTGTCTACCTTTGCGGGATTCGAGGTCTACACCTAGTTTCTTTGTAATTGTAGGGAAAATAGCACGTTTTGGACCGAAATGGAGCTAAGGAAGCTAAGGAGTCATTGGAGCTACATTCTGGAGCATTGAGAATATCTCAGGAAGCATGGAAATGATTTAAAAGATTGATTTTGGACCAGATTCGAGATGATTTACATTCAGTTTAGATTCACCTCGGTCAGCTACAGTATCACCTCGACCGATGTGATCTTGAGGAGCGTCCCGACCGAGGCGAACACCCTACCGCCGGCGAGATCTTTATTTATGGCTGAGATCTTCTATTTTTTGAAGAAGGATGTCTTATATTTTTGGCTGGATTTCTAGAAGGAAGATATTATATTTGGCTGATTTATTTTCAGAGATATGAATATATTTTCTATAAAATTATCCTTTTAAGATATCTTATCTTTGGAATATAATTATCCTATATAAAGGGTTGGATTTTCCACAAGTTCGGCCATGCTTAGAGCATCCATCAATTGAAGCATTTTCTGGAGTTTTGAAGGAAGAATTGAAGGAAGTTTTGAAGGTTGAAGGAAGGAAGGAATCATAGTTGAAGTTGGCTTTTGAAGGAGTTTGTAAGATCTTCTTAGATTGATTTTGGTTTGTTGTCTTTTCTGATTTGTGATTCGGGGAACGTTGATTTGTTGTTTGATTCATTCAGTTATTGAGACCTTTAATTGTGTTAAGTTTTTCTTGTTTGAATATTGATTCCTTTCATATAAATTTGATTATTGTTATCATGATGATTGTTGGCTAAGTTTATTATGCGATTCTAGGGTGATTGGCTAAAAGTTGTGGGAAAGACGATGATAGAATGATCTTAATCCCAGCAGGACCCTGAAAGCTCGAGTCTTTACCTTAACCGTAGAACACCTCGTTCAGTCATTGAACATCTTGGTCGGGTTGGAATTTAACTGAACGAGGTGAATCTTTCCAGAACCTTATCTAAGTTAAGAGTTTAAGTTTGCCAAATCCTATCCTTATTATATCTTTCCTGGTTCAATGCAAGCCTGAGATGAGACTTACCCGGTGATTTCTTTGTTTGTTTACCCAAGATCATGAGTGTAGGTAATAAAGGTTTATCCTTTATTGGGGTTTGAGTGTGCCTTCATCCCATCCTTGTGAGTTAGCCTGAGACTTACCCGGTAAAGATTGATTTTATCCACTTGGGTGGTGTGTCGGTTTGAGATTATAGTTCTTTTCCTTAGTACCTTGAGACTTACCCGGTAAAAGGAGCTTTGGTTTGGGATACTGAGTAGTGAGACTTACCCGATAATCTATTCTCACCTTAGAAACACCTTCACTTTGTAAACCTCAGCTTTGTCCATGTTATCTTCTAAGATCTTGAGTCGGAACCACAACTAGATGCTTTAATCCCTAGAATCCGCATTCCCTTTATCTGACTTTATATCATCTTTGATTGCTTAAGTTTGTGGTCATAGCATATTTGACAACCTGATTTCGTGCTTTGTTTCACCATAGTCCCCGTGTTCGACCCCTGGAATCCTTACTTTTTTTACAATTGATCCGTACACTGCGGGTTCGCATATTGTTCAAGCATACTTCTTGGGTTATAAATTTTAAAGCTTGCACACACCTTTTGGAGAAAACATCTACCTCATCTCAACCAAGAAGCGACTTTCATGGAGAAGAAGAATCATCGTCAAACAATCATATTCCCAATGGCTAGAAGGCCTCTCCATAGAAGTCTATAAATGAAGATGTCGATTGAAGAACGAAACAACAAGCTTACACGGAAACATCTAAAGTCTTCAAGCGATCCAAAATATCTTCATTCGATCAAATAGTTTTCCTTTCTCTCTTTTACTTAAAAGTGTTATCCCCAAGAGAGAGATAAAACTTGAGAACTTCATTGGTATATCTAAAAAGTGTTATACTAGAGTGTGTGTTACTATGCGAAGTAACTAGGCTATTATACCAAGGTGAAGAGTTGGAGCTAGATCGTAGCATTGACTACAGTGAGAGAAGAAGGGGATTTCTTCTAGTTTGTATCTAGGACTCTTTGAAGCTGATAATAGATAGTTAGATCCTAAGGCTATGCCCTGGGATGGAGAGTAGGCTATTTAGAGCCGAACTTCGTAAACATATCCTCGTGTTGATCTTTTACATTCCGCAATTTATCTTGCTTTATTGTGACTAAATTTGTTTTGCAGGTTTACAAAGTCAAGGCCCTTGAAAGTAGTTTCAAAGCCCTTGAAATCAAAGTGTGTCACAAAGAGCTCTGATCAACATCAATACCTTTGAAATTGGTTTCAAAGCCTTGAGATAGGTTTTTGCGAAAAGTTCTCATACTCTATTCCACCCCCCCTTCTAGAGTATCTTTTATCCTTTTTATTCACCTAATGGTTATTCATTCAAGAACCCTTGCCCAAACTCAACAAGGTATATTCCCTTGCAATTCAAGAACAACGTCTCAAAACTATTACTCGAGAACGGGACAACCGCCTTAAAGAAATGGCTTTTTCGACAACTTTTCAACATAATTCTCGTACCCCTCCACCACAAAAAGACTAACTCTTTTGCGATCATTGCACAAGACCGGGTCATACCACGAAAACCTATTTCAAAATCTATTATTATCCATATTGGTGGATCGCTCGCAACGGTCCGCCTCCCACTCCGCCCTCAACTAGACATGAGTCCGGTTAGACCTAAACTGCCAAACCGCGGATTGACGATTTAGGTTCCAGCTGGTTGGCGATTTAGGTTTAGTAAAGAAAAACCTAAACCGGCAGTTAAACTGCCGGTTTGGTCCGCAAAGGGCCGTTTTGCAACAACCCTTTCTTCTAAATCAATAAATACTCAAGTCCTCTTTCATTTTATCCTACACAATCTTCCTACAATATCAACTCTCTCTACTACTAAATTCTCAACTCTCAATCTCATATTCTCATATTTCTCATTTACAAGTTTATTTTTCTCGTTTTTCTTGTATTCATCTCTCCACTCTCGTAATGGAAAATCTGAGTGCCAACATTCCTTCTAAATTCTTCCCTAACACCCAAGAAAGTAAAACCCAAATTCCTAAAATGTCACAAGACTGACAACCACAACAACACAAACCAAAAATGCTTACATCCGACATTTTTACGAAGTATTACAAGAAGAGGGTGCCGGTGAACGATTATTGTCAAGTTTCTTGCACTATTGTTCAAAGACGTACAAGTGGAAGGCGAAGGGCGGCAACAGGACTTTGCAAACGCACATGCAAAAAATTTATCCCGAAAAGCTAGGGATATCACGGGGACAATCACAATTGTCCCACGGGTTTGCATCTTCTTCCTCTCAATCTCCTCTATTTATGTATAACAATAATGAAGAAAGTTTAGGATTAGCCGATGTTATATGTTCTCATGCATTTCCATTTTCTTATTGTGAATATGAAGAAGTTCGAGCATATAACACTAAATATATTCAACCTACTTTTAAACCAACTTCTCGCAAAACCGTTTTCAAATTAGTTTCCAAATCTTACCTACAAAAGAAAGAAAAAACTATTTCAATTTTGGCATCTTTTCGCATCAAGTATCTATTTGTAGCGATATTTAGAATACACAATCACAAAAATATTTTACATGAGCATTATTATACTTTTATTGTTAACGATATGTTTTTTGCATAAATATGTTATTGTATTTCACCATTTCAACCAAATACATGATGCACCAAATATTGCAAACATGAGAAAAACGGTTTTACAAGAATTTAATTTTACAAAGAAGAGTTTTTCATATTCTTTTGATAATGCATTCGCTAACACTACCACCATAAAGCATTTGGTCGAGGAGGCAGAATAATATTTGCGAACTCCTTTTATTCATCAAAGATGTGCATGTCATATTTTATACTTATGTTTTCAAGATGAACTTAAGATTTTAGTGATTATGTTAATCCCCAACACTGACGTTATTGATCATATTTGACACTACTCCGAATTGAGAAAAAATGGAGAACATTATGCTTAGCTAATAATGTTCATCCATTTGAATTTTCAAAAGACGTTGGAACTCGTTGGAACTATACTTACAAATTACTTGGTCAAGCCCTTCGTTACAAAGATCTTTTACAAGAGTTTTCCGCTGAAAACACTCCTTGATCAATTCTTGATGATGAAAATGTTTGGCAAACTTGCATTGATACATGTAACATTTTAAAGATTTTTAGTGATGCAACTAATGCCATGAGTTACGTTTACAACCCAACTTCTTGTAGATTTTTAGAGATAGCCATAAACGTTTCCGAGACTTTTCAAAATGGTACAACTTTTTCAACCCTTATAAATTAAATGCTATCAATGACATGAAATCAAAATGGCTAATGTAATACCCGAAAATTTTAAACTCCATTTCATACCGGATCAACCGGATTCCGATCCGCCAACCTTTATTCTTTTAAATAAAATAAAACAATATTAGAAATTTATCATTTTATGTGACATGATTCACATAAAATGATAATTATATAAACCATATAATAATTTCCGTACTTTTATTCCGTGCAAATAACGATCTTTTTTTTAGCCATCTTAGTTAGATAAGCGGGCCCAATAGACCCGGCCCAATAATAATACAACCGGCCCAACCTCTACCTCACTCTAATGGCTGAACAATTAACTTAATTCCTCAAATTAACCTAATCTAATAACCTACCTAATCACGTCTAACCTACTCTTGCTGTTGCCGCTACACGATTAAAGCTATCCTGAAACCATCATCAGCCTCCCACGTTCGACTGCAACCGCAACCGGAGTCAGCAATCTCTCTCTCAACGCCGGGAACTGCACACACATCCTCGACCGACGCACACAGCAGGCGGAGCCCCTCCCAAGCTAGGCGGCATCTGAGTGCTTCGGCGAACCTAAGACGAGATCGAGTATCGAGGGTGGACGATAGGCAGCAGTAACTCCAGACCGACGAGCCGCAGGGGATTGTATCGACCTCCGTCTCCGATCCAGACCACCGCAGAGAGAGACCGACGCCGCCGTCGTCCTTGCAGGAGGTAAGTCGTTGCAGCCCTTTTCCCCTCCTTCTCTTTTGATTCCCTGCATCTACACCTTCGCTTACACTGCTGCATTGCAGAGAAGGAGTCTTGCTGCTGTCATAAAACCGTCTGCACGTTAGCCCCTCGGCTCGCTAGGGACAGACGTCGGTTTCAATCCAAGCAGACCAGAGTGGTGAGCCTCTTATCTTGCAACCTCCTGCTTGTGACCTCCCTCCCTTCTTCCACGTTAACATCCTCGAAAACTTTCCTCACCGGCGGGCAAACTTCAAAGCAATAGGTTGAAGTAGGTTGGTTGGTAAGTCAGTCTCACTCTTGCATACTGTTTCTTTCTCGTAGAAGTAGGCTGGTTGGGGTAGGCGGTAGAGCAGTAGTTTGAGTTGAAGTGTGGTAACTAGGGAGTTGGAATACGTAAGGGTGAGGCATGGTCTGAAGTTCTGTTGTTCTCCTGTAGTGTCGAACTCATGACTACTGAGTTTGTAAATGTGAGATTTAGCTGCCCGGGAGTATCGAAGGGAGGACCTTTTGCCCAGCTTTTAGAAATTCAGTGCTAGGCTTGGATCTGCAGACTTGTAGGATTGTTTTTGAAGCTTTAGAATGATCATCTACCGTTGAATTTTGGATATGTGGTAGATAGATATAGGTAGTTTATTGTGTTAAAATTTGGGAGAAAGTTAACGGCCGGATTAGAACTTATAAGGATTCAAAGTAGGGCAGTTGGGTTGTTTTTACAGCAGGGGAAAATAGACTAAGTATGGGAATTTCAGCTTTTATACCAACTTTGGAGATTTATCGGATATTTATGAGTAAGTATTTTTCAGAGATCTTTACTCCTATGTTTAGCATGTATATCATAGAGGATCTAGGATTTTATCTCGGAATATTTATACCCTTATCCAAGCCGTGTATATGAACCCAAAGTCGAACCGTAACGACTTTCGTGTAAATTAAGAATGTTGGGTAACTCTTATAAATCCTTACCGAACTTTTCATTGAGAACTAATTTATGGACATTGGTTCTAAAAGAGAATATTAGAACTAAATGATAGACTTTTGAGAATTTTCGAGACTAGGGGTAAAATAGTCTTTTTACCTTAAGAGAGTCTTTTCCCGTAATCTCTCTTCATGAGATTGTACATCTTTAGAAGTTATAACTTCTAAGAGTTTAGGGTTGTGATTTTGATCCATGTGCCTTGTGTGACAGGCGTTTGAGTTTCTACGGTTGCGGACCGAGTTGAGAAATTGAGAGTTGTGAATTGATTCTGATAAGTCCTTGCGACTTACTTAGCTAGTTTCTGGATGTTGGTTGAGTGATAATAGTGGTGTGTGTGATGTGTGTATATAATAATAACTTAATAGGACGACTATTATTATTATTATATTTTAAGGCCCAAGTGTATGTATAACGGGCCGTGACATCACTGCCCAGCTCTGCCAGGAGACTGGGAGGTTCTCTATATCCAGACCATACAGGTACAAGGTGAGATGCATCGGATCCATTCCTGATGGTTACACGGGGGCGGAGGCGAGGTTTGAGAATCCCTCGTGTCACAAAAATAAGTATCGTTAATAAGAGTGAATGACCTAAGCAAAGATAATAAATGAATTGTTTGAAAGCATGATTAGTGTTTACTTTTGCTATGTGTGTGCTATTATTATTCTTCAAATATTTAGATAACTAGCTAATGGTTGTTCTGTTGTGTTTTTAGATTCACCGCAGGTTAGAGCAGTAGCTGAGTGATCCGGAAGTAGTGGTCAGCCGGGTCTCCGTACTCCTTAGAGTGGGGTTGAGTGTTTACCTTGTTGTTTCTTTATTCTTGTTCAAGACTATTAGTCTTTTCTGTTGTGTAAGTACTATAGGCTGTTAGACGTTGTTGCATTCATCTCTTGAAAATACTACTTTATGAATTTCGGTTTTTCTTATTTGTGTCTTGTTGCAAGATCATTGTAAAATTGTTGTCAAACTAAGGTCGGGACCCATTGCGAGGTCCTAACCAGTAATGTCCCGAGTTCTGAG
Source organism: Fagopyrum esculentum (assembly GCA_033239045.1). Taxonomy (NCBI): domain Eukaryota; kingdom Viridiplantae; phylum Streptophyta; class Magnoliopsida; order Caryophyllales; family Polygonaceae; genus Fagopyrum; species Fagopyrum esculentum. The sequence continues at coordinate 5,685,758 of BSUD01000004.1, read as the reverse complement.
AATTCGGAGTGTTAAAACATGGTATCAGAGCTCTAGGTTGGCAACAATGGCACTTGAAATCTTCTGAAAGACCGAATAAGTACTTAAGCAGAACCCGAAAAGGGATCTGAGTTTTAAAAAGGACTTTTGGTTTTCAAATGCATGCATAGTCTGGGTGGGAATCGAAAGTACGGCTGACCACCACTACTACCGCGGATCTCAGTATGCATAGTATGGACTTTAGGTTGTTACTCTCTTTGGACTTATTAGCTTGATTATAATGATAGGTGATATAGATAAGCATATGCTGAAGATTAGTAGAATGTATAGTTATATTATGTCCTTAACGGAGATAACATAATGAACTTCTCACCTCTTTGACACATCTAAGTAGATTTTGAAGGGTGTCAACGTGAGGATTAGTGACGGACCGGAAGAGAATCCTGAGTCAACTCAATAGAATCCAATGAAGAAGATACATGAGAATAGTTCCGACAACGCGTTGGATGACCGGCAAGTATACAAACTGGAAGAGACAACCCATAGGTTCTTTCAAAATGGTGTAAAGCAACGTTAGAAACAAAGAGAATGCCTTCATAATCACACATCGGCATGAAGGTCAAGGTGAAATATAGTAGCGATCCAGACAAGAGGCATTGAATCTAAGCTTACTGACGGACCGGAAGGTGAAAGTTTGAGGCTAGAAACATAGCGGAATATGATCACTCTTGACAAGCTACTTGCCGCCACAATCAAGATGGGAAACCGAGACAATCATAAGCGTAGAAGTCAAGATAAGATACATTGCTCACCCCGATACGAAGAATTAAAGAGCCGCAAAATGAAAGCTTACAGGTTGCTAGAAAGGGGAAGGCCGAATTTCACCAACAGGGAAGTGGTGTGACCTCCTAGAAACACAAGAATTACAACAAGGATTGGGATACAACAAAGACCGGATTTCTATAATGGCGGAAGTACAAGCAGCACCCCAAGGAAGGAGGGTGTAGGAGAACGGTCTCGGGGAAAAAAGAGGATCTCTAATAACTTCTCACTCACGAAGGGATTTAAGTTAATAACACTAACGGATCATAACAGGAAACCGCAAGTGGACAATAACTCGGGTAAATCATGGAGAAATGCGTACAATTTATCATAGAAGAATTTATAAGTCCGTTGACGGAAGACGAAGATACAACTAGACTCGTAAGAGTATAGTACTCTTGTAGGAGTGTAATTTATAGAAGGAGCTAAATGAGTATAAATGGAAGAGATATATTTTCACCATGTATATCAAACCTTCAAAGAGATAGAAGAAAAATAAGTCTACGATCTTATAGGAGGTCAACTACAGACTAATTGGTAACAATAGAGAATTTACACGTACTAGCTAACTAGCGATGGTTGGTTGACAGATAAGAAGAATAACCACAAGGTTATAATGGAATTTTATCGACATCTGGTGAATTGCTTCCAGAGATCAACGACGACAAGGGTGAAGTTAAATCAATACAAGTATTAGTAGCCTTGATAGAAACATTGAATGAGTCCAATATGATAACTCTAATTAAGAAATTTAAGAGCAACTCTTGACGGTAGGTAACGACCATTGATGATAGTAATGGCGTAAAGGGAATTGTTGGGAGTGGTTGCTTGCTACTGACTAAGAAAGATACATATCAAAGTTAGTATGAAGGGATCCCTGTAAGAAGAACTAGATGACTAAGAAGAAGTAGATGATTGTGAACATATCCTAGGTCTTAGCATTCCACACAAGTAGGACTAATGGTGCTCCTCCGAAAAAAGGTGGGGTCAAACTGTCTAGATTGACAGGGGAAACCCTTGTGATTAAAGACGTGAAACAGAATAATTGGAATTTCAGAGACGGCACAAACATAGAGAGTATGATTTAAAGCCTTGGTGAAATGTGTGGTCGAGTTGTTAGGTGATTGCAGATGGAATCTACAGGTTGGCTAGAACAGACATGAGAAGGAGTAAGGTTGAATGACTAAAGGTTGTTATATGAATCCGGTATTACCCTAATAAGATGATTACCGAGAGGTGTATATATAAAAGTTTAATGAGAAATGGAGGTACTCCGTTGAAAATTCAAGCTAGACTGATGACATAAGAGTTGATGAAAGTAATAAGACCAACCAACGCGGTTCGTAAAGCGAGTACGAGGAAACTCAAAGGGGTAACTATCCTACTGAGGGGTAAATATTTAAAGAAGGTAAAGCGACACGGGCATAAGGACAACATAATAAATGCGAGTCAAGAACTTTGATTTTTGAGAAAATCATATACAACTGAGGTTTCTTATGCAAATGGTACCGATAGGTGTTTAATAAAAGTCATACATATCGGACCGATAACGCTAGGATGGATAAAGTGTAAACAAAAAGAATAACTTAACCAGTAAGAAGGAAATTCATGTATCAAAAGGCGGGTCTTGCTAAATTGGAATAAAGTGTTGAGATGAGAATGCCTTTGTAGAATCTATGCAAGAGTACAACGTAACTAAGGTTCCAACATGAAATGGGCAGTAATGATCAACTGAAAGTAGAGACCGCTGCAGAGAAGAAAAATGTATAAGGTGAGTCACCTAGTAGAAGAACTCACAAGACAAGCTTGAGAGACCAAGGTAGATAAAATGTCGACCCGGATATGAGGGTCTAAGGTGCATAGAATGGATACCTACAATGGAGTGTAGAAGCAAAATGTAGACTTTACAAGTGTGAAGAGGTTTTCACCTCCTCAAAGATAGGAATTTGAAAGAAATCGCAATGCCGGTATCAAAGAGTTGAAACCATGTAGCGGAAACAACGGAGTTTCATGAAGGCAATAGTGCCGGTAACACCAGTGAAAGAATGTATATATGAGAACGGCCTCGGTGGACTCGAAAGTCCAAGGTAACCCCAATTACCACAGGACCTAAGTCATCAACACCGACGGTCCATGCAAGGGGACTGCAAGGGAATGATAGTTAAAGTCACCAGAACTACAAAGACACTTACCAACCACCGTTGAAGACTTGGAATGATTATTTATGTCAAGATGAATGACCCAGTTGGGCTGGAGAAGTAGAGTTAGCCTAAGGAAACAGAAGTGTGGAAGATAAAACGAATTAGCGAAGCATGAAAGGATTAATCGAACAGATGATGCTCACCAAGAATTTGACGCTAGTATAGGTATGAGAAGAGTAAGTCCGGGATATTGAAATAAGTCAATTATAGACTGACCGATGTCAGCTGAGGACGTGTAAGTGTTGGTTTTGACGAGTAGGTACCGTTAAGAAGAGGCATTAGTGACTGCGGATTTAAGAGGTAACCTTATCGATGCCTTGGAGGATTCCCCCAAGTAGGCAACGACCACCTACTAGGATGATCTAAGGATATGGAGAGAATCGGGTTAGAAGTTGCTTACTAGTTGGTTAAGAACAGACTACGGTGGAGTGAGAGAGTAAGGGTCTGTTTGAAGAGAATCTTGCTAGTATTAGAAGGAAAGTACAGGTAGGAGTTGGGTAACTCATGTTAACCCTAAAAAAGACGCCATTGTGACTAATGGGTGTTACAACAGAAGCGTGGTGGGCCCATAACCCACAGATGAAGAAAATCAATGTTAGGTAACTATGTTTTCAAGTTAAAGAATTAGAGATCTATATGAAAAGGTCCACTTGGGTGTGTGATTTGTTTTGAGTTAGATAAATTTGAAAGCTTGACAAGAAGTAGGTGAAAACCCATTAATTAAGGAACGATCCGATTAGGTCACATTGAGGAAACCGGGAAAAGAGGTTTGTATTACAAAAGAGCATTAGACACTTAGCAAAGTGCCGACAGAAGTTTAAGATCATTATGGTTTGATAGAGTCATCAAAAGAGTTGGAAGTAAGTTTAGAAAACCAAACCGTTGAGAGAGTACCTACCGAATCCGAGACACGTCATCAGCTATGAAGGTCAGAAAATTTAGCCGGTTCATGCTTTTGTAGAGTTCCAGTGGTCTAGAAGAGGTATCGATGAGGTTACTTAGGTAACGGAGGAGAGCATTAGAAATGGTTACCCTGGGTACCTTGCGGAGTTAGTCACTGACCAGTGGTATTTCTATGGTCGTCTATACCCAATCAAAAGTAAATCCCGACTTAGCACTAAGAACAAGTATAGTGAGTAAGTAAGGGTCGAACCCAAGAGAGTTGAGGTGTTTTAGATGCAATTATTGATTATAATGACAAGTGACACAAGGGGGGGGGGGTTTGGTTGAATTGATGCACAAAAACTTATGAAAACGATGAATACGACAAGTACGACGATAATGGGTGAATCTACACTAGGTTGATTCTAAGCATGTAATTGCTACTTTGGTGTATTCCTTTTTCAAGTTTTTAAGTAATCTCCCGTCTCGATCATACATATGTGTTGAGCCAACCGGCATCAACACAACTTAACCTATTAAAGTTCCGTAAACCTACAAGAACAAATAATAAGTTAGCATTCAAACAAAGACAAAGGGATATAAAGAGAAGATTAAAACCGTTAAACTTATCTTTATATTTGTGTTCCTTTTCTTTAAGTAATTACAACCCGTTATTACTTAAAGTTGCTACTAGATTAAAGACCCGAACCCGGAACCTATTAATCCTTGTTGTTTACATGCACTTTAGAACAAGGTGATCAATCTCAAGTAATAGTTAACATGCAATTAAACAATGGAGATCAAGGAAACACAAAGCATTACTGAATAAAAACTTATATTAAAAGGACTTACAACCAAAGTAACAAAGCAGCTTCAAACCAACCCAATGTAGCAAGGGAGTTAGCAACTCATTACAATGGAAAACTCAAGTTTAAAAGTGGATTTTTGTGGGGAAAAGTATGGATGATTCTAGCAATCAGCCATGGACTATTTATACTACAAAAGACACTTAATTAGGAGTAAATAGCCGGCCTAAAACAACCACCTTTAATGCCATAAAGTTGGTGTAAACAACCGGAGTAAAGCTTCTGGCGTTAAACCGCAAGGGCGGCCTTCAGGATCCGCAGGGGCAGTTTAGGCAGAATCGGTTGATCTTCTTCATAACCGTTGGGGCGGATCTTTAATGCACTTTAACATTTGTCCTTTCGCCTTCTTGACGTTTCTGATGTCAAGGCGCAGGGGCGCCTCAAGGCCAACGCAGGGGCAGTGACACAGACTCTTCGCCTTCCAGCTCCCAAGGCGAGGCGGAGGCAGGGCACAATGGGAGGCGCAAGGGAGCTGGTCTTTGTCTTGTCACCGCAGGGGCGGCTGCAAGGGCCCGCGGGGGCGGTGGAGCAACAAAAACTTTGCTTCTTGATCGATCTTTACTCCTAAGTGCTTATAACTCCTTCCTTAGCTTCTTTTGATCTTCTTCTTTTGGACCAAGGAGTTAGTAGCATAAACTGACACTAATGTAATAAAAAGACTCTAAAAACTACCCTAAATGATAGTGATTCCATCACCTATCAAACTCCCCCATACTTAGACCTTTTACTCGTCCCGAGTAAAACAAATGACAGCAATTAGACTTAAGGTCTCAGGAAGCAAGGGAAAGAAAGAGAAATAATGGAAAACAAGAGAAAAACCAAGAAAGAAAGAAAGGAAAAGAGAGGAAATGTGAGAAAAAGAGATACTACCATCCTTATCGCTCCAAGAGTGGCCTACCCGGACAACCTCCTTATGACTCCCCTTTTTATGTCGCCAAAACGCCGGAAGGGAAACCTACACTCGGTATTACTCATCTTGCCAAGGCGCCCTTTCGGGTTTTCACCTTGTCACTCTTCTTCTTTTCTCTCTTAAGCTCACATCCCTCAAGTCCATTTTTGCACCAACCTAAGGTTGGTCGGACTACCTTCTTTTTACCTAAATCGCCCTTTTGGGTTTTCGGTTTATCCAAGGATTTTCATGCCTTTTTCTTTCATTTCTTTGGCTTTTTCTTTTTTTTTTTCAAACTGATTTCAATAATGCAAAACAAAATGCCAAAAATAACTAACAAACTGTACAAGCAATGATATATATCCCTAACTCCCCCATACTTAGATCTTTTACTCGTCCCGAGTAAAACAAATGACAACAATTAGACTCAACGTCTCAGGAAGCAAGGGAAAGAAAGAGAAATAATGGAAAACAAGAGAAAAACCAAGAAAGAAAGAAAGGAAAAGAGAGGAAATGTGAGAAAAAGAGATACTACCATCCTTATCGCTCCAAGAGTGGCCTACCCGGACAACCTCCTTATGACTCCCCTTCTTATGTTGCCAAAAGGCCGGAAGGGAAACCTACACTCGGTGTTGCTCATCTTGCCAAGGCGCCCTTACGGGTTTTCACCTTGCCACTCTTTTTCTTTTCTCTCTTAAGCTCACATCCCTCAAGTTCATTTTTGCACCAACCTAAGGTTGGTCGGACTACCTTCTTTTTACCTAATCCGCGCTTTCGGGTTTTCGGTTTATCCAAGGATTTTCATGCCTTTTTCTTTCATTTCTTTGCCTTTTTTTTCAAACTGATTTCAATAATACAAAACAAAATGCCAAAAATAACTAACAAACTATACAAGCAATGATATATATCCCTCCCCCATACTTGAAGTGCACTTTGTCCTCAAAGTGAAAATGAGTCAAAGATAAATGTGGGAGAAGGGAAAGAAATGTACCCCTCACTGGGGTGGTCCGGATGGACCACCAGGACCCTCCTCCGGCGGGTGAGGGAAATGGCTGAAGAAATGCTCCTGCCGCTGGCGAAGGGTGTCAATCCGGTCCTCTTGAGCCTCCATCCTCTCTCGGAATGAAGTCTCATAGCTGGCCTGCCAAGCTAGCTGCTGTGTCTCCAACTGCTGCCGATGAGCCGCCTGCCATGCATTCTAACGGCGGTCAAAGTGGGTGGTCATGGAGGAGGCAAAGCTGGACTGCCACGCCTACTGCTGCTCAAGCATAGACCGCTGATACTCTGTTTGCCATGCCTGGTGCTGTGTAGTCAAAGCAGCCATCTGAGCCTACAGACTCTCCATGGTCTGACTGTCGTGCCCCGCCGTCGACATCTCCTCATCAGTGTGGTGGGCCCTGCTAGATCCGGCTGCGTACCTCCCAACAATATCAACCTGAGGTCGTCTTGGAGGGACAGGGTCAGCCGGTACATATAAGTCGGAGAGCTCTTCTCCCAAGGGGAGTCGGCGGGGCAAATATGTGAGATGACTCTCATCTGTAAGGGAGATCCAAAAACGATGTCCCTCATCTATCTTGAGGAGCCTGCACCTCCTCAATAACCCCTCATTGTATAAGGGTGCTGCCAAACCTTCTTCTAATGAAGGAAGATCCATCACCCGTGCAGCTAGTAGTGAAATGATACCTCCTCCCACTATGTCACGAGGCTCGTTCCTCCTAATCCGCTTAAGAGTGGTAGAGAAGAGATATTTCCAATCCGGCACAAATTCGTTGGAGAGACAAGCATAAAGAAGTGGAAGGTCCTTACGAGGGACCTTATTCTCTTCCTTGTGTCCACAGAAGACACTCATGAAGACCTTGGAGATGAGCCTTAAACAGGGGTGAGTGAATTTGTTGGAGTACTCACCCCAAGAATGAAACTCTGACCTAGTAGTGGCTTGCCAAAACTCTAATAGATCCGGTGTCAGAATGGATTCCAGCCAGTCATCGGAAGCTGCTATGGTCACTCCCAATGCCTCTTGTATTTGAGTGTTATCCAATGTGTATTTCCTCTTGTTGTACTTGAATGAAACTCCTATACACAATTGGTCTTCCGTCTCCATTTTGAATGTTTCTATGAACTGTCTGGTGAGGTCGGGGTGTGTTGGAGCGTTCCTTATCAGAAAATCTCCTAACCCGGCATTGTTAAGAAATTCCTGCTTACTTTCTAACATCCCAAGATTTTCCAAGGTGGAAGCATCAAGGAACCGGGTTGCATGCACCTCCCGGCTTTGAGCAATCCTGTACCGGTCTTTCTCACCTTCCGTCATCTTGTATTTTCTTTGTGGTTCCATCTCTTGCAATTGATCAAGTAAAAAGTTAGAAAGTTCAGCAATTTGATCAAAAGACGAACCTTCTGTCGTAATATCCGTAGGGGCGGCTGCAACAGGCGCAGGGGCAGCTCGACGCAGGGGCAGGAGCTTGCAGGCGCAGGGGCGGTCGAAGAGCAGAAGGGCGATTTGGTCGTTCGACGAAGGTGGTGGCGATTGTGCTTTTCCGACGCCTTTCTTACTGTCGCAGACGTTGCCGGAGGTGGGACGAGGGAATAGGGAGAAGAGGGTGAGTGTATGTGGTGGAGATTGCTGGTGTTCGCAGGAAGGGGTGGTGCTGCTGGGTCGCCGGAGGTGGCGTAGGGGGCGCGTCGAGGTGGTGGTGATGAGATGCTGGAGGGCGCAAGGGCGTAGGGGGGTGAGCGGCTAGGTTTTGCAGAGTGAATGGAGAGGGAGTGGGGAAGGTGGTATTTGTAGGTTATTTTTGGGAAGTGTATTTTTTTTCTTTCCTTAACTGTACCGCAGGGGCGGTGTGTGTCGCCGCGGGGGCGGTGACAAGAGAGAGGGGGTACACAGCCTCAGCGCCGGGGGCGGAGCTGAGGGTGTGTGTCAAGGGTGGCCGCCGCAAGGGCGTATGGTTGGCACCGTAGGGGCGGTGACCTATGTGAGCAGACGCAGGCCCAGCGCCGGGGGTGGCGCTGGCCAGGGGTGTCGCCGCAGGGGCGGTTTTCTTGACAGAAGCTCCTCTTCTTATTCATTCGGGTTGCCTCCCGAATTAGCGCCTTTGTTTTACATCGTTGGTTCGACGTAAGGACCCTTGCTCTATGTTTGGACCTCATCCTGCATGCCTTTTGGGTGTATGACCGTTTGCGACGGTAATCCTCCGGAGGCCCTAGTTTCAATTCTTGTAATGGCTTCCTCCATTTGCCCAACTTGCTTCTCAAGGTTCTTGATGCTTGATTTCTGTTGTTTGGACATGAGTAGAAAAGTGTTTAGTCAAAACCTGCAACATATCTTCAGTTGAGTGATACTTACCTTGGCGGGGCTGCTATTGTTGGTTTTGTTGATCCCTCCAACGAAAATTCTGTTGGTCACGCCAATTTGGCATGAAATTCTGTGTATAGGGATCGTTCCTAGGTCTTTGCTGTTGTGGTTGCCCATAACCCATTGCGTTTACTTCAGCATCGTCATCTTGAACTTGTGGACACATGTCCGTTTGATGATATGGGTCGGCACAAACTCCACAAGCTTTTAGCTGTTGCGGTGTTCCCATAAGTGTTAGCCTTTTCACCATTTCCTTCAATTCAGCCATCTCGGTGGAAATCTCGCTCTTCCCGGAGCTCACGGCATGAACTCCTTTCTTAGCCGGGGTCCTTCCAAAATTCCGAGTTCCTTCCGTTAGTTCCTGTATCTTTTCCAAAGCAAGGTCAGGAGTAGAGTTTAGAATGTTACCTCCGCAAGCCGCATCGACGATCCTCCTTTCATTGTCTAGTAAGCCATTGTACAAGTACAAAACTAGATCTTGAGTTAAATATCCATGGAAAGGACAGCTGGATCAGAGGCGTGCAAACCTTTCGAAATACTCATAGAGGGTTTCGGTTGCCTCTTGCTCGATGTTGCTTATAGCTTTCTTCAAGCTATTGGCCTTTTTTGCTGGAAAGTATTTATCCAAAATTGCTTTGTGGAGGTTCTCCCAAGTGTCAATGATCCCGGATGGAATGTGGTAATACAAATCATCCGCCGAATCCTTGAGTGTGAAACCGAATGCCCTCATCTTGATTTGTTCTTCGGTAATGTTGGCCGGCTTCATACTCATACAAACGGTGTGGAACTTCCCAAGGTGCTTGATGGGGTCTTCACCACTTAGCCCATGGAAAGATAGAAGTAGGTGGATGAGGCCCGGTTTGAGCTCAAAGTTGACTCCTTCCCCTAGTGCCGGTATAGCGACCGCAAGAGGGTTTTGAGCCAAAGTGGGTTGCGTAAGTTGACGAAGAGTACGGTCAACCATCTCTTGTTGTAGTTGTTGTTGTCTTCGTTGACGGATGTGCGCCCTCTCAATTTCTAGATCAAAAGAAGCAAAACCGGAATTAGTAGCACGGGTTTGAACCATAAAATGGTTCAAACCAATAATCAATAATAACAATAAAACACAAAAACTCCCCGGCAACGGCGCCAAAATTTGACCGGTGGTATTTCTATGGTCGTCTATACCCAATCAAAAGTAAATCCCGACTTAGCACTAAGAACAAGTATAGTGAGTAAGTAAGGGTCGAACCCAAGAGAGTTGAGGTGTTTTAGATGCAATTATTGATTATAATGACAAGTGACACAAAGGGGGGGTTTGGTTGAATTGATGCACAAAAACTTATGAAAACGATGAATACGACAAGTAAGACAATAATGGGTGAATCTACACTAGGTTGATTCTAAGCATGCAATTGCTACTTTGGTGTATTCCTTTTTCAAGTTTTTAAGTAATCTCCCGTCTCGATCATACATATGTGTTGAGCCAACCGGCATCAACACAACTTATCCTATTAAAGTTCCGTAAACCTACAAGAACAAATAATAAGTTAGCATTCAAACAAAGACAAAGGGATATAAAGAGAAGATTAAAACCGTTACACTTATCTTTATATTTGTGTTCCTTTTTTTAAGTAATTACAACCCGTTATTACTTAAAGTTGATACTATATTAAATACCCGAACCCGGAACCTATTAATCCTAGTTGTTTACATGCACTTTAGAACCTAAGGTGATCAATCTCAAGTAATAGTTAACATGCAATTAAACAATGGAGATCAAGGAAACACAAAGCATTACTGAATAAAAACTTATATTAAAAGGACTTATAACCAAAGTAACAAAGCAGCTTCCAACCAACCCAATGTAGCAAGGGAGTTAGCAACTCGTTACAATGGAAAACTCAAGTCTAAAAGTGGATTTTTGTGGGGAAAAGCATGGATGATTCTAGCAATCAGCCATGGACTATTTATACTACAAAAGACACTTAATTAGGAGTAAATAGCCGGCCTAAAACAACCACCTTTAATGCCATAAAGGTGGTGTAAACAGCCGGAGTAAAGCTTCTGGCATTAAACCGCAGGGGCGGCCTTCAGGATCCGCAGGGGTAGTTTAGGCAGAATCGGTTGATCTTCTTCATAACCGCTGGGGCGGATCTTTAATGCACTTCAACGTCTGTCCTTTCGCCTTTCTGACGTTTATGATGTCAAGGCGCAGGGGCGCCTCAAGGCCAACGCAGGGGCGGTGACACAGACTCTTCGCCTTCCAGCTCCCAAGGCGAGGCAAGGCAGGGCGCAGGGGAGCTGGTCTTCGTCTTGTCACCGTAGGGGCGGCTGCAAGGGCCCGCGAGGGCGGTGGAGCAACATAAACTTTGCTTCTTGATCGATCTTTACTCCCAAGTGCTTATAACTCCTTCCTTAGCTTCTTTTAATCTTCTTCTTCTAGACCAAGGAGTTAGTAGCATAAACTGACACTAATGCAATAAAAAGACTCTAAAAACTACCCTAAATGATAGTGATTCCATCACCTATCAGTCGCTACTTTTGTATCGACGAGTTAGTACTCGGATGCTGTTTGTTTGACTTCTCATGTTTTACCTTGGTTTGAGTATTTGTGTTTTATGTTATGTGTGCCTAAATATGATGATTGAGTAGTGCATGTTAGAAAATGAGACTTAATATGTAACACCCCAAATTCTGAGAACTCGGGGAGCTACTGGTTAGGACCTCACAATGGGTCCCGACCTTAGTTTGACAACAATTTAACTTGGATCTTACAACAAGGCACAAAAGTATTTAAAACATTTGAAAACTTTGAACAATATATACATGAAGAATATGTATCAACCTTACAAAGCAAAGGTACCAAAACGACATATATGAAGAACATAAGACATTCCCGTCCCCAACTAAATGAGTATGTGGACCCGGCTGACCATTCCCTCCGGATCTCTCTACAACTGTCTTAACCTGCAAGGCATCTACAAGCGGTATAAAACCGTTAGCTAACAATCTATGCTTAAGTATAAAGGTAAAAGCACAAACACACAATATACACAATTAACATGCAACACTCAATCCTTTTATTATCTTTAATTAGGTGACAGGTTATTACTAATGATACTTATTTTGTGACACGAGGGATTCCCAAACCTCGCCCTGTCCCCGTTTACCAACGCGGAATGGTACTAATGCATTTGACCATCTACCGGACTGGGCTGGTCGCAGGGAACCTCCTAGACTCTCGCAAGAGCTAGGTAGATGATGTCACGACCCGTTATCATATACTAGGGTCAATTACGTAAATAATAAAGTCGGCTTAATCCGGTTTCGTTGTTTATCATAACTAACAAACACCACTCATACACATTACACTCATACAAGAAGCCAGCTAAGTAAGTCCGTGGACTTACCTGAATCAGATCTCAACTCTCTTAATCACAACTCAATCTGTAACTGTATAACTCGGTTGCCTGTCAAAGGAGGCAAGTGTGTCAGCACACTTTCTTGGTAATTAGAAGTCTAAGACTTCTAAGGTAATAGGTCCTATTAGAACCGAATTTAATACAGTATCAATTTATGGTAAAATGACTATTTTACCTTTGGTCCCGGAATTTCCAAAAACTCGGAATATGTACTTAAATTATAATTTGAGGCTAACTAACCATATTCTACTACCTAGGATGATTTTTGGTAACAACTAGAAAAACTACCCATTTTCTATTTCCCGAAAAGTCGCTAAAGTCCAACTACAGCTTCAAATATAAAATTCGAATAATCTTATAAAAATTCCGAAATAATTCCCTAGGTCATCTAGGATATCCTATCTACTCGTAGGAGAAAGAATTTCTTAAAACTGGTAAAGCATCACTTCTAAAAAAATTTCTAAAGTTGGTTACAACACCTAACGAACAACACACTGTCTTAACTTTGAAAAATCATAACTCCTAAACTACTCGCTGGATTTATCCCAAATTTTGATATGTTCTAATATAAAATCTTATCTATAATATATCCAAAATTTAGCTACAACGGAGATCAAAATCCTATTTAAAACTATCTCACAAAACCGAATTTCAGCACAACCGAAAAACTGCTTACGACTCAATCTTTGAAAAATCATAAATCCCAAACCACTCGCTGGATTCCTCTCAAATTTTAATATGTTCTACAAAAATATGTAAACTATATCATATCCAAAATTCAAGCCCAACGGAGATCAAAAGCTTATGCAAAACCATCTCACAAAACAGCATCACTTGCTGTTTTCCCCAACACTTAGCACATATATAAAAACGTCAACTTTGAAACACAACAACTCTCAAACCGTAACTCCGATTCTTCCCAAATTTTAGTATGTTATACTATGTACTACTGTATATGACATCCGAAAACCAGCCAAAAAGGAGGAGTCTAGCTTACCCAAATTTGGACCCGAAGTTGATTGCTCATCACTGTTAGAAAACTGAGCCACTGCAACAGCTCACTGTAGTTGTTCCTTGTTGGTGTGTTGGCTGCTGTTAGGCTCTCTACTGCACTGGTTCTATGGCTCGTCGATAGGGTAATCGTTGTATAAATGTGCTGTACAGAAGTATCTCGTTACTTAGGAGTTACAGGTTCAGAAGTTAGCAAGGTGATGGCAAGGACTCACCTATTTTCCACAGGTTGGCAAAGCTTCTGTAGTGGGTAGCCCAACGTCCCTCCGAGGCCTCCGATGACTTGTTCCGACGTAGGAGTGGCGTAGCCAGCCTCCGGTTGCAGATGCAAGGTCGTCCGTTGTGCAGTGATGATCGACTTCTAGGGGTTTTTGTACAACACGTGAGAGGGAGGGGATTTGTGTGGATCTAAAGATAGATGTTGTGCGTGTATCAGATAGGGTAGAATGGCTCACACAAGGAAAGTGTTACAGAAGGGGAAATGTGGAGATTGGAGAGAGAGTAGGTAGTTAAGAGGGAATAAAGGAGACGATTTGTAACGGTTGCCTCTGCTGAGCTCCTTCATCCTTTATGTGGCTGGGCTTTCTGGGCTGCGAGGTGAGTAGCAACAGGCCCGCCTTCCGCTTGGGCTGCCAGCGTCTGATCGAGTTTCTGGGTTGGGGACAAGAGCATTTTTGGGCTGCAGCATGGCACAATAGGCGGCTGAAAGCATGGGCTGCTGCAAGCAGCGGTAGGTCCGGTGTGGGCTGGATGTGCCGTTGGGCCATCACATAAACGAGAACACATCTGGCTGAAGAAATGGCAAAGCTGGGCTGAAACTATGTAGAGAGAGTGGGCTGAGTTGCTTGTCAAAAAATCTGTCAAAACTCGTCATGGCCTTGTCAGGCCTGTTCGCTCCAAACGGTGTGTGCAAGCTTTAAATTTATAACCCTAGACTTAAGCTTAAAACAAGGATGCGAACCCGCAGTGTACGGGTCAATCGTAGTAAAAGCAAGAAAATTCCAGGGGTCGATCACAGGGACTTAGTGAAACAAAGTCCAATACGGTATGCTAGTGTTAATGCTAACCACAAGAGCAAGTATACAATCAAAGATGAATAAGATGTCAAATAAAGCAAACATGCAATTCTAGGGATTAAAGCATCTAGTTGTGGTTCCAACTCAAGATCTATAGATAAGCGGACAAAGCTGAGATTTTTGCATGGGGAAGGTGTTTCTAAAGTGGAGTAGATCACCGGGTAAGTCTCACTACACACTAATCCCAAACCGTAACTCCTATTACCGGGTAAGTCTCAAGGAATTAAGATAAAGAACTATTGCCTCAAACTAACACACCATCTAAGGGAATAGAATCAACCTTTACCGGGTAAGTCTCAGGCTAACTCACAAAGATGGGATGGAAGCACACTCAAACCCCAATAAAGGACAAGCCTTTATTACCTACACTTATGATCGTTAGTATACAAACTAAGGAATTACCGGGTAAGTCTCATCCTAAGCTTGCTTTGAACCAGAAAGGTATAATAAGAATAGGATTTGGCAAACTCTAACACATTAACTCTCAGTTAAGGATCGGATAAGCCACCTCGGTCAGCCAGTTTCCACCCCGGCCGAGATGTTCATCGACTGAACGAGATGCTTAGGGTTAAGGTTAAAGACTCGAACTTTCAGGATCCTACTGTGATTAAGATCATTCTATCATTGTTTTTCCCACAACCTTCAGCCAATCACCCTAGAATCACACAAGGAAATTAGCCACTCATCATCATAATGAAAGTATTATATATATGGGAAGAAGGTGAATATTTGAACAAAGAAGAATTTAATGAAAACACTTCAATAACTGAATCAAATATCACACAAAAATCGTTCCTTGGATAATGATCCAATAAGACAAGACAACAAGGAAAGGAATTGAAGACAATCTTACAAAACCCTCCAAAAAGCTATAAAGCTATAGTCTTCAATCTTCCTTCAACCTTCAAAAAGGTTCTTCGAATCTCCCAAATTGGAGTAGGATGCGGCTGCTGCGCTTGTAAACCCTGATCGGTGGTATAGCGTGATCCTTGCGCTGATAGCGGATGTTCGATTTGTGGAAAATCCAACCCTTTTTATAGGAAAAATAACCCTCCAAAGATAAGAAATCTTAGAAAGATATTATCCCATAAATATAGGTAAAATATATGATTCTGCATATCTCCTTCCTTCCAGAAATCTAGCCCAAAAATATAAGATCTCTCCTTCCAAAAATAAAAGATCTCAGCCAAGAATAAAATATATCCCGCCGCGTCAGGATATTCGCCTCGGTCGAGACGCTCTCGTAGATCACCTCGGTCGAGGTGAATCTGTGGTCAACCGAGGTGAGTCATAACTGAATGTGAAATCTCTCAAAACTTGTCCAAAGTGAATCTTTAATCCATGGCTATGCTTCCTGGATGGTTCCTTTTGCTCCTCAATGTAGCTCCAATGACTCGTGACTCCTTTTTGCTACTTTTTGATGCAAAACGTACCATTTTACCTGCAATTACAACGAAACTAGGTGTAGACCTCGATTCTCGCAAAGGTAGATGAAATGGTAGTAAAATCACATAATATACGTACAAACATGCAGATTATGAAAGATAAAACGTCCAAACAAATCCCAAAATATAGACTATAATTCATGCTATCAAAATACCCCATACTTAGCCCTTGCTTGTCCCTAAGCAAGTTCCTCATATAGAAATCAAGATAGAATGGATTATAAGTCAAGAAAATCAATGAGAAGTCCTTCAAAAATATTTTTATGGTGTGCAACTATCATAGATCACTCTAAGAGAGTACTTCCTGGAAATTAAAAACTCAATATGATCAAAACATTTTATAAATATAGGAAAGTTGTTCATCTTTGCATAAAATCATAGAATGCATAATAAATCATAATTATCAAAATTAATCATGTATAATCCGATTTAAACCGCTAAGTCAATCAACAAGCTCGAGGTCTCAAGGGCTTCCCAAAAAGAAAAGGTTTAAGAAACGCGTAGGGTAGGGATGTATGTAAGGTAATGTGGTGCTAGAATCCGGGAAAGGATGAACTTCACTTTCACTTTGACTTGCAACATCTTCCACCAATAAGCTTTGCTTATTTCACACTTTTTTCTCTTTTACTTTACTTTTTGGGATGCATGGATAGAGGTGCACAATAACCGAAGCCTAGGAAATCCGCAATCATCAATTTCTTGAGATGCGTCAAACCCTTGATGCACATACCATGACCCGTTAGGAATATCGCTCAATCCGACTTTGGCAAGACACAAACACCCGGCTATGTGAATGGTGCCGAGTTACTCATCTTCATGATTGACTTCCCCAAACCTATTATTGCTTTCTAACACTTTCACTTTCAGCCACTTCTCAACTTTTGACTTGCTTTCACCACTTCGCTTGCTTCCAAATTCCCGGATAGGTAAAGGGAGGCAATATGTATATGAGGGGCTAAGCATGATCAAGAAGAAGAAGAAGAAGAAGAATGAATTGCCTTGGTCTTTCCAAGAAGAACGTGAGAGAACTTATGCTGCGGTGTCAACCTTCAAATTCAACATAATTTGGATAAAAATAAAGTATTAAACATGCCAATAATTTCAAACAAAGCATTTAGCAACTTAAACATATCATAAAACATTTCAAACATATAAAGAATTTAAATCCAGTCGGTAAACAAGATCTTCACTGAGATCATATCCAGATAAGTAACACAAAAATCGTTTTCGAAAACTCTCGAAACTTCGTTCTTCCAGTGTAGCTCCTGAACCGTGATCCTTCCTTTTGGAATACCTGGTTGTTGTCTAGAAGAAAACAAAAACAAAGCAACTATCTAAACTAAACTAGATAAGGGAGAAGAAAGCAATACCTTGGGTTGCCTCCCAAGAAGCGCTTGGTTTAAGGTCGCTAGCTGGACCATTCTCCATAGAATTACTCAATGTACCTTGAACACCATGGAGTGCTCATCACATCCATCATAAAATTCTTCCAAAAAGGTTCCGGTTCCTAATTTCACCGGCAAATGGTAAGATCTCCCACGTACAAGCTTGTACGGTTTGATTCTCACCGGATTCCTTCTAGCCTTCCTGCACTCCAATGGGACATAATCTAGCCTTGCGTCCCATCCTTTCCTTGATCGAGAAAACAGTTTCTCGAGAATCATAGCAGCTTCCCCATCTATAGCTTGGGGATGGTACAGGGTCCTGAGCATGCGAGGGACCCCATACTTGAACAAATAACACTTCGTTGCCTTAGCGGTGAAGCGCTTGTTAACTTCACTCCTTATAATCCAAGGAGCATCTTCCTCCAACAATTCCAAGAGAGGTTCCATCTTGATCTTAGGAGGTTCTTTCGGAAGAGACCTCCAACTCTCCGGTGCCTTCCTGAAAAATTCAGAAATATTAATAGGGAATTCGAATGGAGTAAGAGAACTTACCTTGTAATGTTCTCCAAAGCTCGGATCAGGTTTCATGTTAGGTTGATAACCAACACATGAAATCTCTCTCAACTCAGTTGATCTTTCTTCCACCTTGGTTACAATCTCAGTAATTTGACCAAGGTTCTCTGCATCTTCTGCTTCCAGTTTTGCAGATTCTTCCATCTCGACCGAAGTCGTTTTCACCTCGACCGAGGTCTCAACAGTCAGATCGAGACCTTCCATATCCTCCTCGTCCTCAGAAGTTTCTGGAGAATTTTCTGGTTCGACTGGGGGAATGCCTGGAACGTGCAACACTTCCTTATGCTCCTCTTGCGGCCTAGCATAGGATAGGGTGCTTTCCTTGAGCTCCGTCACCTTCTTCATCAACTTCTCCAACCTAGATTCGAGAGAGTCTTCAAGAGGTTGCTCATAAGTCTTTTTAGGGACATTCAGTTCATCCCATATCGCAAGTTCACGCTGAATGACCTCTTCTCTTTCCCATTCATTGTTGAACCAATAGAAGGAGTACTTCTCCTCCAAGTATTCATAATGATCCGCCCTAGCACTTTGTCTTGCTATCCAGGCTGGATCAAACATAGCCATCAGAAATCCTGAAAACTACAAAACTCATAGAAAGAGTAGTTAGTAGCAACAAGGGGCAAACGCCCCAAAAGCAAACCGTACCGGCTCGGTCTAGACCAAGTCCCCGGCAACGGCGCCAAAAACTTGTTCGCTCCAAACGGTGTGTGCAAGCTTTAAATTTATAACCCTAGACTTAAGCTTAAAACAAGGATGCGAACCCGCAGTGTACGGGTCAATCGTAGTAAAAGCAAGAAAATTCCAGGGGTCGATCACAGGGACTTAGTGAAACAAAGTCCAATACGGTATGCTAGTGTTAATGCTAACCACAAGAGCAAGTATACAATCAAAGATGAATAAGATGTCAAATAAAGCAAACATGCAATTCTAGGGATTAAAGCATCTAGTTGTGGTTCCAACTCAAGATCTATAGATAAGCGGACAAAGCTGAGATTTTTGCATGGGGAAGGTGTTTCTAAAGTGGAGTAGATCACCGGGTAAGTCTCACTACACACTAATCCCAAACCGTAACTCCTATTACCGGGTAAGTCTCAAGGAATTAAGATAAAGAACTATTGCCTCAAACTAACACACCATCTAAGGGAATAGAATCAACCTTTACCGGGTAAGTCTCAGGCTAACTCACAAAGATGGGATGGAAGCACACTCAAACCCCAATAAAGGACAAGCCTTTATTACCTACACTTATGATCGTTAGTATACAAACTAAGGAATTACCGGGTAAGTCTCATCCTAAGCTTGCTTTGAACCAGAA
This sequence comes from Fagopyrum esculentum, assembly GCA_033239045.1. Classification (NCBI taxonomy): domain Eukaryota; kingdom Viridiplantae; phylum Streptophyta; class Magnoliopsida; order Caryophyllales; family Polygonaceae; genus Fagopyrum; species Fagopyrum esculentum. Next base: position 5,666,558 of record BSUD01000004.1, on the reverse strand, counting down.
AGGTATAATAAGAATAGGATTTGGCAAACTCTAACACATTAACTCTCAGTTAAGGATCGGATAAGCCACCTCGGTCAGCCAGTTTCCACCCCGGCCGAGATGTTCATCGACTGAACGAGATGCTTAGGGTTAAGGTTAAAGACTCGAACTTTCAGGATCCTACTGTGATTAAGATCATTCTATCATTGTTTTTCCCACAACCTTCAGCCAATCACCCTAGAATCACACAAGGAAATTAGCCACTCATCATCATAATGAAAGTATTATATATATGGGAAGAAGGTGAATATTTGAACAAAGAAGAATTTAATGAAAACACTTCAATAACTGAATCAAATATCACACAAAAATCGTTCCTTGGATAATGATCCAATAAGACAAGACAACAAGGAAAGGAATTGAAGACAATCTTACAAAACCCTCCAAAAAGCTATAAAGCTATAGTCTTCAATCTTCCTTCAACCTTCAAAAAGGTTCTTCGAATCTCCCAAATTGGAGTAGGATGCGGCTGCTGCGCTTGTAAACCCTGATCGGTGGTATAGCGTGATCCGAAGATCTGAAATCTCTTGATCCGAAGATGGGTGAATTGTAGAAAATCCAACCCTTTATATAGGAGAATTATCTTCCAAAGATAAAATATCTTCAAAAAGATAATTTCCTATAAAATATATCCATATCTCCTAAAATAAATATCTTCCTTCCAACTATAAGATAATTTCCTAATAAAATATATCTTATCTCCAAAATAGATCTCCTAAATATATGATCTTCCTTCCAGAAATCTAGCCCAAAAATATAAGATCTCTCCTTCCAAAAATAAAAGATCTCAGCCAAGAATAAAATATATCCCGCCGCGTCAGGATATTCGCCTCGGTCGAGACGCTCTCGTAGATCACCTCGGTCGAGGTGAATCTGTGGTCAACCGAGGTGAGTCATAACTGAATGTGAAATCTCTCAAAACTTGTCCAAAGTGAATCTTTAATCCATGGCTATGCTTCCTGGATGGTTCCTTTTGCTCCTCAATGTAGCTCCAATGACTCGTGACTCCTTTTTGCTACTTTTTGATGCAAAACGTACCATTTTACCTGCAATTACAACGAAACTAGGTGTAGACCTCGATTCTCGCAAAGGTAGATGAAATGGTAGTAAAATCACATAATATACGTACAAACATGCAGATTATGAAAGATAAAACGTCCAAACAAACCCCAAAATATAGACTATAATTCATGCTATCAAAATACCCCATACTTAGCCCTTGCTTGTCCCTAAGCAAGTTCCTCATATAGAAATCAAGATAGAATGGATTATAAGTCAAGAAAATCAATGAGAAGTCCTTCAAAAATATTTTTATGGTGTGCAACTATCATAGATCACTCTAAGAGAGTACTTCCTGGAAATTAAAAACTCAATATGATCAAAACATTTTATAAATATAGGAAAGTTGTTCATCTTTGCATAAAATCATAGAATGCATAATAAATCATAATTATCAAAATTAATCATGTATAATCCGATTTAAACCGCTAAGTCAATCAACAAGCTCGAGGTCTCAAGGGCTTCCCAAAAAGAAAAGGTTTAAGAAACGCGTAGGGTAGGGATGTATGTAAGGTAATGTGGTGCTAGAATCCGGGAAAGGATGAACTTCACTTTCACTTTGACTTGCAACATCTTCCACCAATAAGCTTTGCTTATTTCACACTTTTTTCTCTTTTACTTTACTTTTTGGGATGCATGGATAGAGGTGCACAATAACCGAAGCCTAGGAAATCCGCAATCATCAATTTCTTGAGATGCGTCAAACCCTTGATGCACATACCATGACCCGTTAGGAATATCGCTCAATCCGACTTTGGCAAGACACAAACACCCGGCTATGTGAATGGTGCCGAGTTACTCATCTTCATGATTGACTTCCCCAAACCTATTATTGCTTTCTAACACTTTCACTTTCAGCCACTTCTCAACTTTTGACTTGCTTTCACCACTTCGCTTGCTTCCAAATTCCCGGATAGGTAAAGGGAGGCAATATGTATATGAGGGGCTAAGCATGATCAAGAAGAAGAAGAAGAAGAAGAATGAATTGCCTTGGTCTTTCCAAGAAGAACGTGAGAGAACTTATGCTGCGGTGTCAACCTTCAAATTCAACATAATTTGGATAAAAATAAAGTATTAAACATGCCAATAATTTCAAACAAAGCATTTAGCAACTTAAACATATCATAAAACATTTCAAACATATAAAGAATTTAAATCCAGTCGGTAAACAAGATCTTCACTGAGATCATATCCAGATAAGTAACACAAAAATCGTTTTCGAAAACTCTCAGTTAACACACCTCGGTCGAGGTGTTCTTGGTTCAACCGAGGTGAAACGCCTCGTTTGGCCAAGACTGACTCGGTCGAGGTCAAAAAAAATTTTTTTTTAAAAAACCATTTTTTTTTCGACGTTTTTCTTAATCAAATAACCTGTATGTATGCATGTAATATCAGATAAACATGTAGAAGCAACTGAAGCATAAAATATCAAATAATACATAAACATCCCACACTTGGGACACATTGTCCCAATGGGTCAAAATAAGTCTAAGGACAAGATGCTCACCGAACATAGCTAAACTGCATGAAGAAGTAAGAAATAGCTCCCAGATAAGACCATCTCGGTTGGCAAAGCACATCTCGGTCGAGGTGTTCTGACAGTACGCGAGATGTATCTTAGTAAAGCTCGTTTCCTCAACTTCTCAAAGTTTTGTTCTTCCAGTGTAGCTCCTGAACCGTGATCCTTCCTTTTGGAATACCTGGTTGTTGTCTAGAAGAAAACAAAAACAAAGCAACTATCTAAACTAAACTAGATAAGGGAGAAGAAAGCAATACCTTGGGTTGCCTCCCAAGAAGCGCTTGGTTTAAGGTCGCTAGCTGGACCATTCTCCATAGAATTACTCAATGTACCTTGAACACCATGGAGTGCTCATCACATCCATCATAAAATTCTTCCAAAAAGGTTCCGGTTCCTAATTTCACCGGCAAATGGTAAGATCTCCCACGTACAAGCTTGTACGGTTTGATTCTCACCGGATTCCTTCTAGCCTTCCTGCACTCCAATGGGACATAATCTAGCCTTGCGTCCCATCCTTTCCTTGATCGAGAAAACAGTTTCTCGAGAATCATAGCAGCTTCCCCATCTATAGCTTGGGGATGGTACAGGGTCCTGAGCATGCGAGGGACCCCATACTTGAACAAATAACACTTCGTTGCCTTAGCGGTGAAGCGCTTGTTAACTTCACTCCTTATAATCCAAGGAGCATCTTCCTCCAACAATTCCAAGAGAGGTTCCATCTTGATCTTAGGAGGTTCTTTCGGAAGAGACCTCCAACTCTCCGGTGCCTTCCTGAAAAATTCAGAAATATTAATAGGGAATTCGAATGGAGTAAGAGAACTTACCTTGTAATGTTCTCCAAAGCTCGGATCAGGTTTCATGTTAGGTTGATAACCAACACATGAAATCTCTCTCAACTCAGTTGATCTTTCTTCCACCTTGGTTACAATCTCAGTAATTTGACCAAGGTTCTCTGCATCTTCTGCTTCCAGTTTTGCAGATTCTTCCATCTCGACCGAAGTCGTTTTCACCTCGACCGAGGTCTCAACAGTCAGATCGAGACCTTCCATATCCTCCTCGTCCTCAGAAGTTTCTGGAGAATTTTCTGGTTCGACTGGGGGAATGCCTGGAACGTGCAACACTTCCTTATGCTCCTCTTGCGGCCTAGCATAGGATAGGGTGCTTTCCTTGAGCTCCGTCACCTTCTTCATCAACTTCTCCAACCTAGATTCGAGAGAGTCTTCAAGAGGTTGCTCATAAGTCTTTTTAGGGACATTCAGTTCATCCCACATCGTAAGTTCACGTTGAATGGCCTCTTCTCTTTCCCATTCATTGTTGAACCAATAGAAGGAGTACTTCTCCTCCAAGTATTCATAATGATCCGCCCTAGCACTTTGTCTTGCTATCCAGGCTGGATCAAACATAGCCATCAGAAATCCTGAAAACTACAAAACTCATAGAAAGAGTAGTTAGTAGCAACAAGGGGCAAACGCCCCGAAAGCAAACCGTACCGGCTCGGTCTAGACCAAGTCCCCGGCAACGGCGCCAAAAACTTGTTCGCTCCAAACGGTGTGTGCAAGCTTTAAATTTATAACCCTAGACTTAAGCTTAAAACAAGGATGCGAACCCGCAGTGTACGGGTCAATCGTAGTAAAAGCAAGAAAATTCCAGGGGTCGATCACAGGGACTTAGTGAAACAAAGTCCAATACGGTATGCTAGTGTTAATGCTAACCACAAGAGCAAGTATACAATCAAAGATGAATAAGATGTCAAATAAGCAAACATGCAATTCTAGGGATTAAAGCATCTAGTTGTGGTTCCAACTCAAGATTTATAGATAAGCGGACAAAGCTGAGATTTTTGCATGGGGAAGGTGTTTCTAAAGTGGAGTAGATCACCGGGTAAGTCTCACTACACACTAATCCCAAACCGTAACTCCTATTACCGGGTAAGTCTCAAGGAATTAAGATAAAGAACTATTGCCTCAAACTAACACACCATCTAAGGGAATAGAATCAACCTTTACCGGGTAAGTCTCAGGCTAACTCACAAAGATGGGATGGAAGCACACTCAAACCCCAATAAAGGACAAGCCTTTATTACCTACACTTATGATCGTTAGTATACAAACTAAGGAATTACCGGGTAAGTCTCATCCTAAGCTTGCTTTGAACCAGAAAGGTATAATAAGAATAGGATTTGGCAAACTCTAACACATTAACTCTCAGTTAAGGATCGGATAAGCCACCTCGGTCAGCCAGTTTCCACCCCGGCCGAGATGTTCATCGACTGAACGAGATGCTTAGGGTTAAGGTTAAAGACTCGAACTTTCAGGATCCTACTGTGATTAAGATCATTCCATCATTGTTTTTCCCACAACCTTCAGCCAATCACCCTAGAATCACACAAGGAAATTAGCCACTCATCATCATAATGAAAGTATTAAATATATGGGAAGAAGGTGAATATTTGAACAAAGAAGAATTTAATGAAAACACTTCAATAACTGAATCAAATATCACACAAAATCGTTCCTTGGATAATGATCCAACAAGACAAGACAACAAGGAAAGGAATTGAAGACAATCTTACAAAAACCCTCCAAAAAGCTATAAAGCTATAGTCTTCAAATCTTCCTTCAACCTTCAAAAAGGTTCTTCGAATCTCCCAAATTGGAGTAGGATGCGGCTGCTGCGCTGATAGCGTGATGTTCTAACTGTAAGCGGATGTTTGCAGCCTCTAAGCATGATCGGATTTGTGGAAAATCCAACCCTTTTTATAGGAAAAATAACCCTCCAAAGATAAGAAATCTTAAGAAGATATATTCCCATAAAAATAGGTAAAATATATGATTCTGCATATCTCCTTCCTTCTAGAAGCTCAGCCCAAAAATATAGGATCACTTTCCAATTTTAAAAGATCTCAGCCAAGAATAAAATATTCTCGCCGCGTCCTAGGTGTTCGCCTCGGTCGAGTCGGCGTCTCTGGATCGCTTCGGTCGAGATGAATCTCTGGTCAACCGAGGTGACTCATAACTGAATGTAGAATCTCTCAAAACTGGTCCAAAGTAAATCTTTAATCCATGGTTGTGCTTCCTGAATGTAGCTCCAAATGACTCTTGACTCCTTTTGCTCCTTTTTGATGCAAAACGTACCATATTACCTGCAATTACAACGAAACTAGGTGTAGACCTCGATTCTCGCAAAGGTAGATGAAATGGTAGTAAAATCACATAATGCACATACAAACATGCAGATTATGAAAGATAAAACGTCCAAACAAACCCCAAAATATAGACTATAATTCATGCTATCAAAATACCCCATACTTAGCCCTTGCTTGTCCCTAAGCAAGTTCCTCATATAGAAATCAAGATAGAATGGATTATAAGTCATGAAAATCAATGAAAAGTCTTTCAAAAACATTTTTATGGTGTGCAACTATCATAGATCACTCTAAGAGAGTACTTCCTGGAAATTAAAAACTCAATATGATCAAAACATTTTATAAATATAGGAAAGTTGTTCATCTTTGCATAAAATCATAGAATGCATAATAAATCATAATTATCAAAATTAATCATGTATAATCCGATTTAAACCGCTAAGTCAATCAACAAGCTCAAGGTCTCAAGGGCTTCCCAAAAGAAAGGTCAAGAAACGTGTAGGGTAGGGATGTATGTAAGGTAATGTGGTGCTAGAATCCGGGAAAAGGATGAACTTCACTTTTACTTTGACTTGCAACATCTTCCACCAATAAGCTTTGCTTATTTCACACTTTTTTCTCTTTTACTTTACTTTTTGGGATGCATGGACAGAGGTGCACAATAACCGAAGCCTAGGAAATCCGCAATCATCAATTTCTCGAGATGCGTCAAACCCTTGATGCACATACCATGACCCGTTAGGAATATCGCTCAATCCGACTTTGGCAAGACACAAACACCCGGCTATGTGAATGGTGCCGAGTTACTCATCTTCATGATTGACTTCCCCAAACCTATTATTGCTTTCTAAGACTTTCACTTTCAGCCACTTCTCAACTTTTGACTTGCTTTCACCACTTCGCTTGCTTCCAAATTCCCGGATAGGTAAAGGGAGGCAATATGTATATGAGGGGCTAAGCATGATCAAGAAGAAGAAGAAGAAGAAGAATGAATTGCCTTGGTCTTTCCAAGAAGAACGTGAGAGAACTTATGCTGCGGTGTCAACCTTCAAATTCAACATAATTTGGATAAAAATAAAGTATTAAACATGCCAATAATTTCAAACAAAGCATTTAGCAACTTAAACATATCATAAAACATTTCAAACATATAAAGAATTTAAATCCAGTCGGTAAACAAAATCTTCACTGAGATCATATCCAGATAAGTAACACAAAAATCGTTTTCGAAAATTTTCTGTTACGCCCACCTCGGTCGAGATGTTCTTGGTTCAACCGAGGTGAAACACCTCGTTTTGCCAGAACTGTCCCGGTCGAGGTCAAAAAATTTTTTAAAACCATTTTTTTTTCGGTTTCGACGTTTTTCTCAATCAAATAACCTGTAAGTATGCATGCAATCTCAGATAAACATATAAATGCAAAAGTGAAGCATAAATATAAATATCCGATAAAATGTCATACATCAAAAGTATCGAATACAAATAGTCACGTAGTCAAATAATACATATAAATACCCCATACTTGAGACACACTGTCCCAGTGGGTATAATAAAAGTCTAAATGAAAGAGGACTCACCGGATAAAGAGCCGAACTGCATAAAAATATAATAAATAAAACTCTGCAGCTCCTCAGTAGTCCTGATCCGGTGGTGGTGGTGGTGGTACATAAGGATACTGGGTCGGATCGAATGGATAACCCATAGTCTGCTGGAACTGTAGCTCCATCATCCTACGCTGATAGTGCTGCCCCTCCAACATCTGCTGAGTCCAGCTGTCAAGGTGTCGGTGCTGGGCGGCAAACCTCTCATGCATGTCTACTGTAAGGGCAGCATATGAGTCTATCATCTGCTCTGTCAAATCGTCGATCCGACGATGAGCCTCTGCATCTCTGTGACGGCGTGTCCGACGTCTAGTAGATCTAACGGGAGGTGCAGCAGGTGCAGGCTCAGTATCCTCCTCATCCTCATCCAAATCAATAATGGGAGGCGCGCTCGTCCCAGCTGTATCTGTCCCTGTGTCCATCGGGACGCCGCCTCCTCTCTCATCAACTGTCTCGTCATCATCCTCCTCATCAGCCTCCTCATCAGCCTCCTCAGCCTCCTCAGCAGCTGCAGCTGCTCCCTCTCTATAGTCCTCCATAAGCGGGGCCCATGCTGTCTGCCAAAAATGTGGGTCGAAGACCGAAAACTGTGCAGACCATCTGATGCCCTGAGGCGCTGTCCGCTCCCAAGGCATGGCAACATACGGAGTAGTCAACCCACGAGGAACAAGAATCCGCCTCGTGATCATCTCCTGCAGACCCAGCGGCTTCGGAGCCGCCGCCAATGTGCAGATACTGAGATCCATCCCGTGGTAGGAGGCGATGTGGGTGACTAGACCTCCACAGTAAATATCACCCTTCCCTTTGGCCTTGATCCTGTGCAGATCCTCTGCCAGCATCAAGCCAAAGTCAGGGTATCCTCCCGTGACCATGCAGTATAGTGAGAATAGCTCCCCCTGTCTGATCTTCTGGGGCGTCTCAGTACGCGCCAGAAGCATCTCGCTGAATATCCGGTGGGCGAGTCTGAAAGCTGGGTGGAAGATGACCTTCTCCCTGGAATCACCAGGGCGCCATCTGTCTGCATGTGTAGTGATGTGGGCTATCTGTCCCCAAAACTCCCTAGCTACGGATCGGGAGGGGAAGTCTACAGCTGTAGGGGTAGGAAAGCTGAAAATCTCTCTGAATATCTCTAATGGAACTATGAAGTTCCGGCTCATCAGCCGGTACTTCACAGATCCCTCTGTGGGTAGGTAGGAGAAGGAGCTGACGAACTCTAGTGTCGGCTCTATGTAGGCTGGGGCTCGGATCTCAGAAAACTGATCCAGCCCGACTGTAGCTATCATCCTCCTAAGGTCAGCCTCTAACCCTAGGCAGTCAAAAGCGGATATCTCCAGAAATCGCGGTGCGATAACCGGACGGCCCGCTATCCTCTCGTAATCTACCCGGCATCTCTCGTGGATAACCGGGCGGTAGGGACGGGAAGAAGAAGGAGAAGGGGAAGGTGAGGATCTGTCTCTCAAAGCTAATCGGCGATCTGAACTCATTTTCACTAACACTCTGTCAGACCACCTCGGTTGACTGACAACCCTCAGAAATCACCTCGGTCGAGATGCAGTTCGACCGGACCGAGGCGTAGCAGTGTCGATTTCTATTCTCTGATTTTCAGTTCTTTTCCCCCCAAAATCACTACAATTGCTTCCTAAGGGGTACTTATGCCTTTTCTCAACAGAAACAAGGGCAACCAAAGCCCAAATAGCAGAAAACGAACGAGTTAGGTTTTCGAACGTTTTTACCTCGTTTTGGTCGAATCGCTCAAATTTCTTGCAGATCTGTTGTAGTAATCGACTCCTCTACTCTTTAATCTCGGTTTGGAAGCGGAAATCTTCGAAAACGAGCGAGAAATGAGGGAGCGAGGCGATTCTGTGCGCCGCGGTCGAAACGAAGTAAAAAAGTGAAAAGTAATTTTTTCCCCTTTTTATACTGTTACTGGATCTGCTGTCACCTCGGTCGAGATGGTCTCGACTGGACCGAGGTGGTACGGACCGAGGCGGTTCTGCAGAAACCCTAGTCGCCTCGGTTGCTTCAAGAATCAACTCGGTCGAGGTGTTCTGACAGTGACCGAGGTGCCTCTTTCTTCTCAGAATCTCGAACTTCTCCCTTTCCTGGAGTGTTCCTTCCTGTTATCTGTCCAGAACGCCAAAAACAAAGCAAAGCAAAGCAAAGCAAAAACAAAAAACTATCTAAACTAGACTAGAAAACGGGAAAGAAAGCAATACCTTGGGTTGCCTCCCAAGAAGCGCTTGATTTAAGGTCGCTAGCTGGACCATACGGCATGGGATTACTCAATGCACTTCGAATGTCGTGGAGTGCTCATCACATCCGTAAAAATCTTCCAAGAAGGTTCCGGTTCCTAACTTCACCGGCAAATGGTAAGATCTCCCACGTACAAGCTTGTACGGTTTGATTCTCACCGGATTCCTTCTAGCCTTCCTGCACTCCAATGGGACATAATCTAGCCTTGCGTCCCATCCTTTCCTTGATCGAGAAAACAGTTTCTCGAGAATCATAGCAGCTTCCCCATCTATAGCTTGGGGATGGTACAGGGTCCTGAGCATGCGAGGGACCCCATACTTGAACAAGAGATACTTCATCGACTTAGCGGTGTAGTGTTTGCAAACTCCACTCCTTATAATCCAAGGAGCTTCTTCTTCCAACAATTTCAAGGAAGACTTCATCTTGATTTTAGGAGGTTCTTTCGGAAGAGACCTCCAACTTTCCGGTGCATTCCTGAAAAATTCAGAAATATTAATAGGGAATTCAAATGAAGTAGGAGAACGTACCTTGCAAAGTTCTCCAAAGCTTGAGGCAAGTTTCGTGTTGGGTTGATAATCCACCCACGAAATCTCTCTCAGTTCTGCTGGTCTTTCTTCCACCTTGACCATAATCTCAGTAATTTGGCTAAAGTCTTCTGCATCTGCCTCTTCCGGTTCTGCAGATTCTTCCATCATCTCGACCGAGGTCTCTTCTACCTCGACCAAGGTCTCAACAGTCAGATCGAGATCTTCCACATCTTCTCCCTCAGAAGCTTCAGGAGAAACTTCTGGTTTGACTGGAGGTATGCTCGAAACGTGCAACACTTCCTTATGCTCCTCTTCCGGCTTAGCATAGGATAGGGTGCTTTCCTTGAGCTCCGTCACCTTCTTCATTAACTTCTCCAACCTAGATTCGAGAGAATCTTCAAGAGGTTGCTCATAAGTCTTTTTAGGGACATTAAGTTCATCCCACATTGCAAGTTCGTGTTGAATGGCCTCTTCTCTTTCCCATTCATTGTTGAACCAATAGAAGGAGTACTTCTCCTCCAAGTATTCATAATGATCTGCCCTAGCACTTTGTCTTGCTATCCAGGCTGGATCAAACATAGCCATCAGAAATCCTGAAAACTACAAAACTCATAGAAAGAGTAGTTAGTAGCAACAGGGGCAAGCGCCCCGAAAGCAAACCGTACCGGCTCGGTCTAGACCAAGTCCCCGGCAACGGCGCCAAAAACTTGTTCTTTGGCGAAACTCTGTTCCGTTGCCGGAACAAGAACTTCGTATGTACCTAAGAACACAAACCTGCAAGAACACTCAAGAAAAGGATATCAAATAACAAGAGCAAACTCCCAAGCTTGACAACCGGTTACCGAATTCGGCCGAAACCAAATCCCCGGCAACGGCGCCAAAAACTTGTTCGCTCCAAACGGTGTGTGCAAGCTTTAAATTTATAACCCTAGACTTAAGCTTAAAACAAGGATGCGAACCCGCAGTGTACGGGTCAATCGTAGTAAAAGCAAGAAAATTCCAGGGGTCGATCACAGGGACTTAGTGAAACAAAGTCCAATACGGTATGCTAGTGTTAATGCTAACCACAAGAGCAAGTATACAATCAAAGATGAATAAGATGTCAAATAAA
>BSUD01000004.1:5461403-5655295 GCA_033239045.1 Fagopyrum esculentum | reverse complement strand
TAACTCACAAAGATGGGATGGAAGCACACTCAAACCCCAATAAAGGACAAGCCTTTATTACCTAAACTTATGATCGTTGGTATACAAACTAAGGAATTACCGGGTAAGTCTCATCCTAAGCTTGCTTTGAACCAGAAAGGTATAATAAGAATAGGATTTGGCAAACTCTAACACATTAACTCTCAGTTAAGGATCGGATAAGCCACCTCGGTCAGCCAGTTTCCACCCCGGCCGAGATGTTCATCGACTGAACGAGATGCTTAGGGTTAAGGTTAAAGACTCGAACTTTCAGGATCCTACTGTGATTAAGATCATTCTATCATTGTTTTTCCCACAACCTTCAGCCAATCACCCTAGAATCACACAAGGAAATTAGCCACTCATCATCATAATGAAAGTATTAAATATATGGAAGAAGGTGAATATTTGAAAAAGAAGAATTTAATGAAAACACTTCAATAACTGAATCAAATATCACACAAAATCGTTCCTTGGATAATAATCCAACAAGACAAGACAACAAGGAAAGGAATTGAAGACAATCTTACAAAAACCCTCCAAAAAGCTATAAAGCTATAGTCTTCAATCTTCCTTCAACCTTCAAAAAGGTTCTTCAAATCTCTCCCAAATTGGAGTATGATGCGGCTGCTGCGTGTCCTCAGCTGTAATCGGATCGTATGCGGTGTATGCAGCCTCTAAGCATCGTCGGATTTGTGGAAAATCCAACCCTTTTTATAGGAAAAATAACCCTCCAAAGATAATAAATCTTAAGAAGATATATTCCCATAAAAATAGGTAAAATATATGATTCTGCATATCTCCTTCCTTCTAGAAGCTCAGCCCAAAAATATAAGATCACTTTCCAATTTTAAAAGATCTCAGCCAAGAATAAAATATTCTCGCCGCGTCCTAGGTGTTCGCCTCGGTCGAGTCGGCGTCTCTGGATCGCCTCGGTCGAGATGAATCTCTGGGCAGCCGAGGTGATCATAACTGAATGTAGAATCTCTCAAAACTGGTCCAAAGTAAATCTTTAATCATGGCTATGCTTCCTGAAGGATTCCTTTTTGCTCCTCAATGATGCAATACGTACCATATTACCTGCAATTACAACGAAACTAGGTGTAGACCTCGATTCTCGCAAAGGTAGATGAAATGGTAGTAAAATCACATAATGTACATACAAACATGCAGATTATGAAAGATAAAACGTCCAAACAAACCCCAAAATATAGACTATAATTCATGCTATCAAAATACCCCATACTTAGCCCTTGCTTGTCCCTAAGCAAGTTCCTCATATAGAAATCAAGATAGAATGGATTATAAGTCAAGAAAATCAATGAGAAGTCCTTCAAAAATATTTTTATGGTGTGCAACTATCATAGATCACTCTAAGAGAATACTTCATGGAATTTAAAAACTCAACATGCTCAAAACATTTTATAAATATAGGAAAGTTGTTCATCTTTGCATAAAATCATAGAATGCATAATAAATCATAATTATCAAAATTAATCATGTATAATCCGATTTATACCGCTAAGTCAATCAACAACCTCAAGGTCTCAAGGGCTTCCCAAAAGAAAAGGTCAAGAAACGTGTAGGGTAGGGATGTATGTAGGTAATGTGGTGCTAGAATCCGGGAAAAGGATGAACTTCACTTTCACTTTGACTTGCAACATCTTCCACCAATAAGCTTTGCTTATCTCACACTTTTTCTTTTTACTTTACTTTTTGGGATGCATGGACAGAGGTGCACAATAACCGAAGCCTAGGAAATCCGCAATCATCAATTTCTTGAGATGCGTCAAACCCTTGATGCACATACCATGACCCGTTAGGAATATCGCTCAATCCGACTTTGGCAAGACACAAACACCCGGCTATGTGAATGGTGCCGAGTTACTCATCATCATGATTGACTTCCCCAAACCTATTATTGCTTTCTAATACTTTCACTTTCAGCCACTTCTCAACTTTTGACTTGCTTTCACCACTTCGCTTGCTTCCAAATTCCCGGATAGGTAAAGGGAGGCAAAATGTATATGAGGGGCTAAGCATGATCAAGAAGAAGAAGAAGAAGAAGAATGAATTGCCTTGGTCTTTCCAAGAAGAACGTGAGAGAACTTATGCTGCGGTGTCAACCTTCAAATTCAACATAATTTGGATAAAAATAAAGTATTAAACATGCCAATAATTTCAAACAAAGCATTTAGCAACTTAAATATATCATAAGACATTTCAAACATATAAAGAATTTAATTCCAGTCAGTAAACAAGATCTTCACTGAGATCATATCCAGATAAGTAACACAAAAATCGTTTTCGAAAACTCTCAGTTAACCTACCTCGGTCGAGGTGTTCTTGGTTCAACCGAGGTGAAACACCTCGTTTTGCCAGAACTGTCCCGGTCGAGGTCAAAAAAAATTTTTTTTTTTAAAATCATTTTTTTTTCGGTTTCGACGTTTTTCTCAATCAAATAACCTGTAAGTATGCATGCAATCTCAGATAAACATATAAATGCAGAATGAAGCATAAATATGAAAATATCCGGTCAATGAAATACATCAAAGGTCAAATAATACATCATGAGTCAAATAAGTCAAATAATACATCAACTACCCCATACTTGAGACACACTGTCCCAGTGGGTGTAAGAAAAGTCTGAAAGAAAGGAGGACTCACCGGATAAAGAGCCGAACTGCATAAAAATAAAATAAATAAAATCCTGCAGCTCCTCAGAAGTCCTGATCCGGTGGTGGTGGTGGAATGTAGGGGTACAAAGTAGGGTCATAGGGATAGCCCATGACATGCTGGAACTGTAGCTGAGCCATCATGTGCTGATGATGCTGCCGCTCCTGCATCTCCCGGATATCCAAAGAAAGTGCAGCATAAGTGTCGATAACCTGATCTGTCAGGTCATCAATCCGTCGGTGTGCTGCTCTGTCTCTAACCCTCTGCCTCCTACGCCTAGCGGGCCTGACTGGAGAAGTCTCAGCTGGCGCCGGCTCAGTGTCCTCCTCATCCTCATCAAGATCAATAATGGGAGGCGCGCTCGTCCCAGCAGTGTCTGTCCCTGTGTCCATCGGGACGCCGCCTCCTATCTCATCAACTGTCTCGTCATCATCCTCCTCATCAGCCTCCTCTGCCTCCTCTGCAGCTGCAGCAGCAGCAGCTGCTCCCTCTCTGTAGTCCTCCATCAGCGGGCCCCATGCTGTCTGCCAAAAATGCGGGTCGAAGACCGAAAACTGTGCAGACCATCTGATGCCCTGAGGCGCTGTCCGCTCCCAAGGCATAGCAACGTAGGGTGTAGTCAGCCCACGGGGAACCAGAATCCGCCGTGTGATCATCTCCTGCAGACCCAGCGGCTTCGGAGCCGCCACCATGGTACACCTACTCAAATCCATATCCTGATACCTAGCGATATGGGTCACTATACCTCCGCAGCAAATATCACCCTTCCCCTTGGCTTTGATCCTGTGTAGATCCTCTGCCAGGAGCAAGCCAAAGTCAGGGTATCCTCCCGTGACCATGCAGTATAGGGAGAAAAGCTCCCCCTGTCTGACCTTCTGGGGCGTCTCAGTACGCGCCAGAAGCATCTCACTGAAAACCCTGTGCACTAGTCTGAAGGATAAATGGTAAATAAGCTTCGCCCTGGAATCACCAGGGCGCCACCTGTCTGCATGACTCGTGATGTGGGCTATCTGACCCCAAAACTCTCTAGCTACCGCTCGGGTCGGGAAATCTACAGCGGTGGGGGTAGGGAAGCCAAAAATGTCTCTCCAGTGGGCAAGAGGTACTATGTAGTTCCGGTTCATCAACCGGTACTTCACAGCCCCCTCTGTGGGGAGGTAAGTGAAGGAACTGACGAACTCGAGGGTAGGCTCGAGGTAAGCTGGGGCTCGGATCTCAGAAAACTGATCCAGCCCGACTGTGGCGATCATCCTGCTAAGCTCTCCATCTACATGGAGACAGTCAAAGGCAGAAACGTCCAGAAATCTAGGAGCGATAACTGGACGACTAGAAATGCGGTCATAATCTACCCGGTGTCTCTCATGGATCACCGGGATAGAAGGTCGGGATGAGGAAGAAGAAGGGGAAGGAGAGGATCTATCTCTAAGGGCCAGTAATCTATCTGAACTCATCTTCACAAATCAATCTGTCAGACCACCTCGGTTGCTGACAAGTCCCAGAAATCACCTCGGTCGAGGTGCAGACCGACTGGACCGAGGCGTAGCAGTTCGAATTCCAATTCTCAGATTTCCAGTTCTTTTCCCCCTAAAATCACTACAATTGCTTCCTAAGGGGTACTTATGCCTTTTCTCAGCAAAATCAAGGGCGACCAAAGCCCAATAAGCAGTAAACGACGAGTTAGGGTTTTCGAACGGTTTTTACCTCGTTTCGGTCGAATCACTCAAATTTCTTGCAGATCTGTTGTAGTAATCGACTCCTCTACTCTTTAATCTCGGTTTGGAAGCAGAAATCTTCGAAAACGAGCGAGAAATGAGGGAGCGAGGTGATTCTGTGCGCCGCGGTCGAAGTGGGTAATAAAAAGTAAAAATGTAATTTTTCCCCCTTTTATACTTTTACTGAATCTGCTGTCACCTCGGTCGAGATGGTTTCGACCGGACCGAGGTGGTCTGGACCGAGGCGGTTCT
The DNA here is from genome assembly GCA_033239045.1 of Fagopyrum esculentum. Lineage (NCBI taxonomy): Eukaryota > Viridiplantae > Streptophyta > Magnoliopsida > Caryophyllales > Polygonaceae > Fagopyrum > Fagopyrum esculentum. Next base: position 5,650,637 of record BSUD01000004.1, on the reverse strand, counting down.
GCAGAAACCCTAGTCGCCTCGGTTGCTTCAAGAATCAACTCGGTCGAGGTGTTCTGACAGTGACCGAGGTGCCTCTTTCTTCCTCAGAATCTCGAACTTCTCCCTTTTCTGGAGTGCTCCTTCCTGTTATCTGTCTAAAACACCAAAAACAAAGCAAAGCAAAGCAAAAACAAAAGACTATCTAAACTAGACTAGAAAGCGGGAAAGAAAGCAATACCTTGGGTTGCCTCCCAAGAAGCGCTTGATTTAAGGTCGCTAGCTGGACCATTCTCCATAGAATTACTCAATGTACCTTGAACACCATGGAGTGCTCATCACATCCATCATAAAATTCTTCCAAAAAGGTTCCGGTTCCTAATTTCACCGGCAAATGGTAAGATCTCCCACGTACAAGCTTGTACGGTTTGATTCTCACCGGAATCCTTCTAGCCTTCCTGCACTTCAATGGGACATAATCTAGCCTTGCGTCCCATCCTTTCCTTGATCGAGAAAACAACTTCTTGAGAATCCTAGTAGCTTCCCCATCTTTAGCATGGGGATGGTACAAGGTCCTTAGCATGCGAGGGACCCCATACTTGAACAAAAGACACTTCATCGTCTTAAAGGTGAAGTGCTTGCAAACTCCACTCCTTATAATCCAAGGAGTATCTTCTTCCAACGGTTTCAAGGGAGGTTTCATCTTGATCTTAGGAGGTTCTTTCGGAAGAGACCTCCAACTCTCCGGTGCATTCCTGAAAAATTCAGAAATATTAATAGGGAATTCAAATAAAATAGGAGAATGTACCTTGCAAAGTTCTCCAAAGCTTGAGATAAGTTTCGTGTTGGGTTGATAATCTACCCACGAAACCTCTCTCAGTTCCGCTGGTCTTTCCTCCACCCTGACCACAATCTCAGTAATTTGGCCAAGGTTCTCTGCATCTTCCACTTCTGATTTTGCAGATTCTTCCATCTCGGCCGAAATCTCTTCTACCTCGGCCGAGGTCTCAACAGTTGGATCGAGACCTTCCATATCCTCCTCTTCCTCAGAAGTTTCAGGAGAAATTTCTGGTTTGATTGGGGGAATGCTTGGAACGTGCAACACTTCCTTATGCTCTTCTTCCGGCTTAGCATAGGATAGGGTGCTTTCCTTGAGCTCCTCCACCTTCTTCATCAACTTCTCCAATCTTGATTCGAGAGAGTCTTCAAAAGGTTGCTCATAAATGTTTTTAGGGACATTCTTCTCATCCCATAACGCAAGTTCATGTTGAATGGCCTCTTCTCTTTCCCATTCATTGTTGAACCAATAGAAGGAGTACTTTTCCTCCAAGTATTCATAATGGTCCGCCCTAGCACTTTGTCTTGCTATCCAGGCTGGATCAAATGTAGTCATCGGAAATCCTGAAAACTACAAAACTCATAGAAAGAGTAATTAGTATCAACAGGGGCAAGTGCCCCGAAAGCAAACCGCAACCGGCTCGGTCTAGACCAAGTCCCCGGCAACGGCGCCAAAAACTTGTTCGCTCCAAACGGTGTGTGCAAGCTTTAAATTTATAACCCTAGACTTAAGCTTAAAACAAGGATGCGAACCCGCAGTGTACGGGTCAATCGTAGTAAAAGCAAGAAAATTCCAGGGGTCGATCACAGGGACTTGGTGAAACAAAGTCCAACACGGTGTGCTAATGTTAATGCTAACCACTAAAGCAAGTAATACAATCAAAGATGAATAAGATGTCAAATAAAGCAAACATGTAATTCTAGGGATTAAAGCTTCTAGTTGTGGTTCCAACTCAAGATCTACAGATTAGCGGACAAAGCTGAGATTTTTGCGTGGGGAAGGCGTTTCTAAAGTGGGGTAGATCACCGGGTAAGTCTCACTACACACTAATCCTAAACCGTAACTCCTATTACCGGGTAAGTCTCAAGGAATTAAGATAAAGAACTATAACCTCAAACTAACACACCATCTAAGGGAATAGAATCAACCTTTACCGGGTAAGTCTCAGGCTAACTCACAAAGATGGGATGGAAGCACACTCAAACCCCAATAAAGGACAAACCTTTATTACCTACACTTATGATCGTTGGTACACAAACTAAGGAATTACCGGGTAAGTCTCATCCTAGGCTTGCTTTGAACCAGGAAAGGTGTAATAAGAATAGGATTTGGCAAACTCTAACACTTAACTCTCAGTTTAGGGTCGGATAAGTCACCTCGGTCAGAAGAATTCCACCCCGGCCGAGATGTTCATCAACCGAACGAGATGCTTAGGGTTAAGGTTAAAGACTCGAACTTTCAGGATCCTACTGGAATCTAAGATTATTCTATCATTGTTTTTCCCACAACCTTCAGCCAATCACCCTAGAATCACACAAGGAAATTAGCCACTCATCATCATAATGAAAGTATTAAATATATGGGAAGAAGGTGAATATTTGAACAAAGAAGAATTTAATGAAAACACTTCAATAACTGAATCAAATATCACACAAAATCGTTCCTTGGATAATGATCCAACAAGACAAGACAACAAGGAAAGGAATTGAAGACAATCTTACAAAAACCCTCCAAAAAGCTATAAAGCTATAGTCTTCAAATCTTCCTTCAACCTTCAAAAAGGTTCTTCAACTCTCTCCCAAATTGGAGTAGGATGCGGCTGCTGCGCTTGTAAACCCTGATCGGTGTTATAGCGTGATTGTATGTGGTGTATGCAGCCTCTTCAAATTGTAGAAAATCAACCCTTTTTATAGGAAAAATAGACCTCCAAAGATAATAAATCTTAAGAAGATATTATCCCATAAATATAGGTAAAATATATGATTCTGCATATCTCCTTCCTTCTAGAAGCTCAGCCCAAAAATATAAGATCACTTTCCAATTTTAAAAGATCTCAGCCAAGAATAAAATATTCTCGCCGCGTCCTAGGTGTTCGCCTCGGTCGAATCGGCTTCTCTGGATCACCTCGGTCGAGGTGAATCTGTAGTCAACCGAGGTGAATCATAACTGAATGTGAAATCTCTCCTCTGGATCACCTCGGTCTAGGTGTTCACCTCGGTCTAGGTGTTCACCTCGGTCTAGGTGTTCACCTCGGTCTAGGTGTTCACCTCGGTCTAGGTGACACTGTAGCTGACCTAGGTGAATTTCAGCTGCGTGTAAATCTCTTAAATCTGGTCCAAAGTGAATCTTTAATCCATGGCTATGCTTCCTGGATGGTTCCTTATGACTCTTGACTCCTTTTGCTCCTTTTTGATGCAAAACGTACCATATTACCTGCAATTACAACGAAACTAGGTGTAGACCTCGATTCTCGCAAAGGTAGATGAAATGGTAGTAAAATCACATAATGTACATACAAACATGCAGATTATGAAAGATAAAACGTCCAAACAAACCCCAAAATATAGACTATAATTCATGCTATCAAAATACCCCATACTTAGCCCTTGCTTGTCCCTAAGCAAGTTCCTCATATAGAAATCAAGATAGAATGGATTATAAGTCAAGAAAATCAATGAAAAAGTCTTTCAAAAATTATTTTATGGTGTGCAACTATCATAGATCACTCTAAGAGAGTACTTCATGGAATTAAAAACTCAATATGATCAAAACATTTTATAAATATAGGAAAGTTGTTCATCTTTGCATAAAATCATAGAATGCATAATAAATCATAATTATCAAAATTAATCATGTATAATCCGATTTAAACCGCTAAGTCAATCAACAAGCTCAAGGTCTCAAGGGCTTCCCAAAAGAAAGGTCAAGAAACGTGTAGGGTAGGGATGTATGTAAGGTAATGTGGTGCTAGAATCCGGGAAAAGGATGAACTTCACTTTCACTTTGACTTGCAACATCTTCCACCAATAAGCTTTGCTTATTTCACACTTTTTCTTTTTACTTTACTTTTTGGGATGCATGGACAGAGGTGCACAATAACCGAAGCCTAGGAAATCCGCAATCATCAATTTCTCGAGATGCGTCAAACCCTTGATGCACATACCATGACCCGTTAGGAATATCGCTCAATCCGACTTTGGCAAGACACAAACACCCGGCTATGTGAATGGTGCCGAGTTACTCATCTTCATGATCGACTTCCCCAAACCTATTATTGCTTTCTAACACTTTCACTTTCAGCCACTTCTCAACTTTTGACTTGCTTTCACCACTTCGCTTGCTTCCAAATTCCCGGATAGGTAAAGGGAGGCAATATGTATATGAGGGGCTAAGCATGATCAAGAAGAAGAAGAAGAAGAAGAATGAATTGCCTTGGTCTTTCCAAGAAGAACGTGAGAGAACTTATGCTGCGGTGTCAACCTTCAAATTCAACATAATTTGGATAAAAATAAAGTATTAAACATGCCAATAATTTCAAACAAAGCATTTAGCAACTTAAACATATCATAAAACATTTCAAACATATAAAGAATTTAAATCCAGTCGGTAAACAAGATCTTCACTGAGATCATATCCAGATAAGTAACACAAAAATCGTTTTCGAAAACTCTCAGTTAACCCACCTCGGTCGAGATGTTCTTGGTTCAACCGAGGTGAAACACCTCGTTTTGCCAGAACTGTCCCGGTCGAGGTCAAAAAATTTTTTTTAAAAACCATTTTTTTTCGGTTTCGACGTTTTTCTCAATCAAATAACCTGTAAGTATGCATGCAATCTCAGATAAACATATAAATGCAGATAAAGCATGAATATGAAAATATCCGATACATCATAAGTCGAATAATACATCATAAGTCAAATAAGTCAGATAATACATCAACTACCCCATACTTGAGACACACTGTCCCAGTGGGTATAATAAAAGTCTAAATGAAAGGAGGACTCACCGGATAAAGAGCCGAACTGCATAAAAATAAAATAAATAAAATCCTGCAGCTCCTCAGAAGTCCTGATCCGGTGGTGGTGGTGGCATGTACGGGTACAAAGTAGGGTCATAGGGATAGCCCATGACATGCTGGAACTGTAGCTGAGCCATCATGTGCTGATGATGCTGTCGCTCCTGCATCTCCCGGATATCCAAAGAAAGTGCAGCATAAGTGTCGATAACCTGATCTGTCAGGTCATCAATCCGGCGGTGTGCTGCTCTGTCCCTAACCCTCTGCCTCCTGCGCCTAGCGGGCCTAACTGGAGAAGTCTCAGCCGGCGCTGGCTCAGTGTCCTCCTCGTCCTCATCAAGATCAATAATGGGAGGCGCGCTCGTCCCAGCAGTGTCTGTCCCTGTGTCCATCGGGACGCCGCCTCCTCTCTCCTCAACTGTCTCGTCATCATCGTCCTCCTCCTCAGCCTCCTCAGCCTCCTCAGCAGCTGCAGCAGCAGCAGCTGCTCCCTCTCTGTAGTCCTCCATCAGCGGGACCCATGCTGCCTGCCAGAAATGCGGGTCGGCGACAGAAAACTGTGCAGACCATCTGATGCCCTGAGGCGCTGTCCGCTCCCAAGGCATGGCAACATACGGAGTAGTCAACCCACGAGGAACAAGAATCCGCCTCGTGATCATCTCCTGCAGACCCAGCGGCTTCGGAGCCGCCGCCAATGTGCAGATACTGAGATCCATCCCGTGGTAGGAGGCGATGTGGGTGACTAGACCTCCACAGCAAATATCACCCTTCCCTTTGGCCTTGATCCTGTGCAGATCCTCTGCCAGGAGCAAGCCAAAGTCAGGGTATCCTCCCGTGACCATGCAGTATAGTGAGAATAGCTCCCCCTGTCTGATCTTCTGGGGCGTCTCAGTACGCGCCAGAAGCATCTCGCTGAATATCCGGTGGGCGAGTCTGAAAGCTGGGTGGAAGATGACCTTCTCCCTGGAATCTCCAGGGCGCCATCTGTCTGCGTGAGTGGTGATGTGGGCTATCTGACCCCAAAACTCCCTAGCTACGGATCGGGAGGGGAAGTCTACGGCTGTAGGGGTAGGAAAGCTGAAAATCTCTCTGAATATCTCTAATGGAACTATGAAGTTCCGGCTCATCAGCCGGTACTTCACAGATCCCTCTGTGGGTAGGTAGGAGAAGGAGCTGACGAACTCTAGTGTCGGCTCTATGTAGGCTGGGGCTCGGATCTCAGAAAACTGATCCAGCCCGACTGTAGCTATCATCCTCCTAAGGTCAGCCTCTAACCCTAGGCAGTCAAAAGCTTAAAACAAGGATGATTCTATCCCATCTTTGTGAGTTATCTGAGATTGCATGTGTGATTCTAGGGTGGAAACTGGTTCAAAGCAAGCTTAGATGAACATCTCGGCCGGGGTGGAAACTGGCTGACCGAGGTGGCTTATCCGATCCTTAACTGAGAGTTAATGTGTTAGAGTTTGCCAAATCCTATTCTTATTACACCTTTCTGGTTCAAAGCAAGCTTAGGATGAGACTTACCCGGTAATTCCTTAGTTTGTATACCAACGATCATAAGTGTAGGTAATAAAGGCTTGTCCTTTATTGGGGTTTGAGTGTGCTTCCATCCCATCTTTGTGAGTTAGCCTGAGACTTACCCGGTAAAGGTTGATTCTATTCCCTTAGATGGTGTGTTAGTTTGAGGCAATAGTTCTTTATCTTAATTCCTTGAGACTTACCCGGTAATAGGAGTTACGGTTTGGGATTAGTGTGTAGTGAGACTTACCCGGTGATCTACTCCACTTTAGAAACACCTTCCCCATGCAAAAATCTCAGCTTTGTCCGCTTATCTATAGATCTTGAGTTGGAACCACAACTAGATGCTTTAATCCCTAGAATTGCATGTTTGCTTATTTGACATCTTATTCATCTTTGATTGTATACTTGCTCTTGTGGTTAGCATCAACACTAGCATACCGTATTGGACTTTGTTTCACTAAGTCCCTGTGATCGACCCCTGGAATTTTCTTGCTTTTACTACGATTGACCCGTACACTGCGGGTTCGCATCCTTGTTTTAAGCTTAAGTCTAGGGTTATAAATTTAAAGCTTGCACACACCGTTTGGAGCGAACAAGTTTTTGGCGCCGTTGCCGGGGACTTGGTCTAGACCGAGCCGGTACGGTTTGCTTTTGGGGCACTTGCCCCCGTGATACTAACTACTCTTTCTATGAGTTTTGTAGTTTTCAGGATTTCCGATGACTACATTTGATCCAGCCTGGATAGCAAGACAAAGTGCTAGGGCGGACCATTATGAATACTTGGAGGAGAAGTACTCCTTCTATTGGTTCAACAATGAATGGGAAAGAGAAGAGGCCATTCAGCATGAACTTTCGATATGGGATGAGAAGAACGTTCCTAAAAACATTTATGAGCAACCTTTTGAAGACTCTCTCGAATCAAGATTGGAGAAGTTGATGAAGAAGGTGGAGGAGCTCAAGGAAAGCACCATATCCTATGCTAAGCCGGAAGAGGAGCATAAGGAAGTGTTGCACGTTCCAAGCATTCCTCTGGTCGGACCGGAAGCTTCTCCTGATGTTTTTGTGGAAGAGGAGGATGTGGAGGATCTCGATCCGACTGTTGAGACCTCGGCCGAGGTGGAAGAGATCTCGACCGAGATGGAAGAAGAATCTGCAAAACCAGAAATGGAAGATGCAGAGAACCTTGGCCAAATTACTGAGATTGTGGTCAAGGTGGAAGAAAGACCAGCAGAACTGAGAGAGATTTCGTGGGTGGATTATCAACCCAACACGAAACTTGTCTCAAGCTTTGGAGAACTTTGCAAGGTACATTCTCCTACTTCATTTGAATTCCCTATTAATATTTCTGAATTTTTCAGGAATGCACCGGAGAGTTGGAGGTCTCTTCCGAAAGAACCTCCAAAGATTAAGATGAAGTCTTCCTTGAAATTGTTGGAAGAAGATGCTCCTTGGATTATAAGGAGTGAAGTTGACAAGCGCTTCACCGCTAAGGCGATGAAGTGTCTCTTGTTCAAGTATGGGGTCCCTCGCATGCTCAGGACCCTGTACCATCCCCAAGCTATAGATGGGGAAGCTGCTATGATTCTCGAGAAACTATTTTCTCGATCAAGCAAAGGATGGGACGCAAGGCTAGATTATGTCCCATTGAAGTGCAGGAAGTCTAGAAGGATTCCGGTGAGAATCAAACCGTACAAGCTTGTACGTGGGAGATCTTACCATTTGCCGGTGAAATTAGGAACCGGAACCTTTTTGGAAGAATTTTATGATGGATGTGATGAGCACTCCATGGTGTTCAAGGTACATTGAGTAATTCTATGGAGAAGGGTCCAGCTAGCGACCTTAAACCAAGCGCTTCTTGGGAGGCAACCCAAGGTATTGCTTTCTTCTCCCTTTTCTAGTTTAGTTTAGATAGTTGCTTTGTTTTTGTTTTCCTCTAGACAACAACCAGGTATTCCAAAAGGAAGGATCACAGTTCAGGAGCTACACTGGAAGAACAAAATTTCGAGAAGTTGAGGAAACAAGCTTTACTGAGATACATCTCGGGTACTGTCAGAACACCTCGACCGAGATGTACTTCGCCAACCGAGATGGTCTTATCTGGGAGCTGTTTCTTACTTCTTCATGCAGTTTAGCTATGTTCGGTGAGTATCCTGTCCTTAGACTTATTCTGACCCACTGGGACAGTGTGTCCCAAGTATGGGGTGTTTGTACTTATTTGACTACTTGACGTTATTTGACTACTTTTGATGTATGATATTATTTATCGGATATTTTCATATTCATGCTTTATCTGCATTTATATGTTTATCTGAGATTGCATGCATACTTACAGGTTAGTTGATTGAGAAAAACGTCGAAACCGAGAAAAAATATGGTTTTAAAAAAATTTTTTGACCTCGACCGGGACAGTTCTGGCAAAACGAGGTGTTTCACCTCGGTTGAACCAAGAACACCTCGACCGAGGTGGGCGTAACAAAATTTTCGAAAACGATTTTTGTGTTACTTATCTGGATATGATCTCAGTGAAGATTTTGTTTACCAACTGGATTTAAATTCTTTATGTGTTTGAAAGGTTTTATAATATGTTTAAGTTGCTAAATGCTTTGTTTGAAATTATTGGCATGTTTAATACTTTATTTTTATCCAAATTATGTTGAATTTGAAGGTTGACACCGCAGCATAAGTTCTCTCACGTTCTTCTTGGAAAGACCAAGGCAATTCATTCTTCTTCTTCTTCTTCTTCTTGATCATGCTTAGCCCCTCATATACATATTGCCTCCCTTTACCTATCCGGGAATTTGGAAGCAAGCGAAGTGGTGAAAGCAAGTCAAAAGTTGAGAAGTGGCTGAAAGTGAAAGTTTTAGAAAGCAATAATAGGTTTGGGGAAGTCAATCATGAAGATGAGTAACTCGGCACCATTCACATAGCCGGGTGTTTGTGTCTTGCCAAAGTCGGATTGAGCGATATTCCTAACGGGTCATGGTATGTGCATCAAGGGTTTGACGCATCTCAAGAAATTGATGATTGCGGATTTCCTAGGCTTCGGTTATTGTGCACCTCTATCCATGCATCCCAAAAAGTAAAGTAAAAGAGAAAAAAGTGTGAAATAAGCAAAGCTTATTGGTGGAAGATGTTGCAAGTCAAAGTGAAAGTGAAGTTCATCCTTTTCCCGGATTCTAGCACCACATTACCTTACATGCATCCCTACCCTACACGTTTCTTGACCTTTCTTTTGGGAAGCCCTTGAGACCTCGAGCTTGTTGATTGACTTAGCGGTTTAAATCGGATTATACATGATTAATTTTGATAAATATGATTTATTATGCATTCTATGATTTTATGCAAAGATGAACAACTTTCCTATATTTATAAAATGTTTTGATCATATTGAGTTTTTAATTTCCAGGAAGTACTCTCTTAGAGTGATCTATGATAGTTGCACACCATAAAAATATTTTTGAAGGACTTCTCATTGATTTTCTTGACTTATAATCCATTCTATCTTGATTTCTATATGAGGAACTTGCTTAGGGACAAGCAAGGGCTAAGTATGGGGTATTTTGATAGCATGAATTATAGTCTATATTTTGGGGTTTGTTTGGACGTTTTATCTTTCATAATCTGCATGTTTGTATGTACATTATGTGATTTTACTACCATTTCATCTACCTTTGCGAGAATCGAGGTCTACACCTAGTTTCGTTGTAATTGCAGGTAATATGGTACGTTTTGCATTGAAAAGGAGCAAAAGGAGTCAAGAGTCATTTGGAGCTACATTGAGGAGCAAAAAGGAATCCTTCAGGAAGCATAGCCATGGATTAAAGATTTACTTTGGACCAGTTTTGAGAGATTCTACACTCAGTTATGATCACCTCGGTTGCCCAGAGATTCATCTCGACCGAGGCGATCCAGAGACGCCGACTCGACCGAAGCGAACACCTAGGACGCGGCGAGAATATTTTATTCTTGGCTGAGATCTTTTAAAATTGGAAAGTGATCTTATATTTTTGGGCTGAGCTTCTGGAAGGAAGGAGATATGCAGAATCATATATTTTACCTATTTTTATGGGAAAATATCTTCTTAAGATTTATTATCTTTGGAGAGTTATTTTTCCTATAAAAAGGGTTGGATTTTCCACAAATCCGATCATGCTTAGATGCTTAGAGCCCGCTTACACCGAAATACAGGCTGCATACACCCGCTATCAGCGCAGCAGCCGCATCATACTCCAATTTGGGAGAGAGTTGAAGAACCTTTTTGAAGGTTGAAGGAAGATTTGAAGAGTATAGCTTTATAGCTTTTTGGAGGGTTTTGTAAGATTGTCTTCAATTCCTTTCCTTGATTGTCTTGTCTTGTTGGATTATTATCCAAGGAACGATTTTGTGTGATATTTGATTCAGTTATTGGAGTGTTTTCATTAAATTCTTCTTTGTTCAAATATTCACCTTCTTCCCATATATTTAATACTTTCATTATGATGATGAGTGGCTAATTTCCTTGTGTGATTCTAGGGTGATTGGCTGAAGGTTGTGGGAAAAACAATGATAGAATGATCTTAATCACAGTAGGATCCTGAAAGTTCGAGTCTTTAACCTTAACCCTAAGCATCTCGTTCAGTCGATGAACATCTCGGCCGGGGTGGAAACTGGCTGACCGAGGTGGCTTATCCGATCCTTAACTGAGAGTTAATGTGTTAGAGTTTGCCAAATCCTATTCTTATTATACCTTTCTGGTTCAAAGCAAGCTTAGGATGAGACTTACCCGGTAATTCCTTAGTTTGTATACTAACGATCATAAGTGTAGGTAATAAAGGCTTGTCCTTTATTGGGGTTTGAGTGTGCTTCCATCCCATCTTTGTGAGTTAGCCTGAGACTTACCCGGTAAAGGTTGATTCTATTCCCTTAGATGGTGTGTTAGTTTGAGGCAATAGTTCTTTATCTTAATTCCTTGAGACTTACCCGGTAATAGGAGTTACGGTTTGGGATTAGTGTGTAGTGAGACTTACCCGGTGATCTACTCCACTTTAGAAACACCTTCCCCATGCAAAAATCTCAGCTTTGTCCGCTTATCTATAGATCTTGAGTTGGAACCACAACTAGATGCTTTAATCCCTAGAATTGCATGTTTGCTTTATTTGACATCTTATTCATCTTTGATTGTATACTTGCTCTTGTGGTTAGCATTAACACTAGCATACCGTATTGGACTTTGTTTCACTAAGTCCCTGTGATCGACCCCTGGAATTTTCTTGCTTTTACTACGATTGACCCGTACACTGCGGGTTCGCATCCTTGTTTTAAGCTTAAGTCTAGGGTTATAAATTTAAAGCTTGCACACACCGTTTGGAGCGAACAAGTTTTTGGCGCCGTTGCCGGGGACTTGGTCTAGACCGAGCCGGTACGGTTTGCTTTTGGGGCGTTTGCCCCTTGTTGCTACTAACTACTCTTTCTATGAGTTTTGTAGTTTTCAGGATTTCTGATGGCTATGTTTGATCCAGCCTGGATAGCAAGACAAAGTGCTAGGGCGGATCATTATGAATACTTGGAGGAGAAGTACTCCTTCTATTGGTTCAACAATGAATGGGAAAGAGAAGAAGCCATTCAGCGTGAACTTGCGATATGGGATGAACTGAATGTCCCTAAAAAGACTTATGAGCAACCTCTTGAAGACTCTCTCGAATCTAGGTTGGAGAAGTTGATGAAGAAGGTGACGGAGCTCAAGGAAAGCACCCTATCCTATGCTAGGCCGCAAGAGGAGCATAAGGAAGTGTTGCACGTTCCAGGCATTCCCCCAGTCGAACCAGAAAATTCTCCTGAAACTTCTGAGGACGAGGAGGATATGGAAGGTCTCGATCTGACTGTTGAGACCTCGGTCGAGGTGAAAACGACTTCGGTCGAGATGGAAGAATCTGCAAAACTGGAAGCAGAAGATGCAGAGAACCTTGGTCAAATTACTGAGATTGTAACCAAGGTGGAAGAAAGATCAACTGAGTTGAGAGAGATTTCATGTGTTGGTTATCAACCTAACATGAAACCTGATCCGAGCTTTGGAGAACATTACAAGGTAAGTTCTCTTACTCCATTCGAATTCCCTATTAATATTTCTGAATTTTTCAGGAAGGCACCGGAGAGTTGGAGGTCTCTTCCGAAAGAACCTCCTAAGATCAAGATGGAACCTCTCTTGGAATTGTTGGAGGAAGATGCTCCTTGGATTATAAGGAGTGAAGTTAACAAGCGCTTCACCGCTAAGGCAACGAAGTGTTATTTGTTCAAGTATGGGGTCCCTCGCATGCTCAGGACCCTGTACCATCCCCAAGCTATAGATGGGGAAGCTGCTATGATTCTCGAGAAACTGTTTTCTCGATCAAGGAAAGGATGGGACGCAAGGCTAGATTATGTCCCATTGGAGTGCAGGAAGGCTAGAAGGAATCCGGTGAGAATCAAACCGTACAAGCTTGTACGTGGGAGATCTTACCATTTGCCGGTGAAATTAGGAACCGGAACCTTTTTGGAAGAATTTTATGATGGATGTGATGAGCACTCCATGGTGTTCAAGGTACATTGAGTAATTCTATGGAGAATGGTCCAGCTAGCGACCTTAAACCAAGCGCTTCTTGGGAGGCAACCCAAGGTATTGCTTTCTTCTCCCTTATCTAGTTTAGTTTAGATAGTTGCTTTGTTTTTGTTTTCTTCTAGACAACAACCAGGTATTCCAAAAGGAAGGATCACAGTTCAGGAGCTACACTAGAAGAACGAAGTTTCGAGAAGTTGAGGAAACGATCTTTACTGAGATACATCTCGGGTACTGTCAGAACACCTCGACCGAGATGTACTTCGCCAACCGAGATGGTCTTATCTGGGAGCTGTTTCTTACTTCTTCATGCAGTTTAGCTATGTTCGGTGAGTATCCTGTCCTTAGACTTATTCTGACCCACTGGGACAGTGTGTCCCAAGTATGGGGTATTTGATGTACTTATTTGATGACTTTGATGTATGACTCACGCTTTATCGGATATTTCATATTTATGCTTCATTCTGCATTTATATGTTTATCTGAGATTGCATGCATACTTACAGGTTATTTGATTGAGAAAAACGTCGAAACCGAAAAAAAAATGGTTTTAAAAAAATTTTTGACCTCGACCGGGACAGTTCTGGCAAAACGAGGTGTTTCACCTCGGTTGAACCAAGAACATCTCGACCGAGGTGGGCGTAACAGAAAATTTTCGAAAACGATTTTTGTGTTACTTATCTGGATATGATCTCAGTGAAGATTCTGTTTACCGACTGGATTTAAATTCTTTATATGTTTGAAATGTTTTATGATATGTTTAAGTTGCTAAATGCTTTGTTTGAAATTATTGGCATGTTTAATACTTTATTTTTATCCAAATTATGTTGAATTTGAAGGTTGACACCGCAGCATAAGTTCTCTCACGTTCTTCTTGGAAAGACCAAGGCAATTCATTCTTCTTCTTCTTCTTCTTCTTGATCATGCTTAGCCCCTCATATACATATTGCCTCCCTTTACCTATCCGGGAATTTGGAAGCAAGCGAAGTGGTGAAAGCAAGTCAAAAGTTGAGAAGTGGCTGAAAGTGAAAGTGTTAGAAAGCAATAATAGGTTTGGGGAAGTCAATCATGAAGATGAGTAACTCGGCACCATTCACATAGCCGGGTGTTTGTGTCTTGCCAAAGTCGGATTGAGCGATATTCCTAACGGGTCATGGTATGTGCATCAAGGGTTTGACGCATCTCAAGAAATTGATGATTGCGGATTTCCTAGGCTTCGGTTATTGTGCACCTCTATCCATGCATCCCAAAAAGTAAAGTAAAAGAGAAAAAAGTGTGAAATAAGCAAAGCTTATTGGTGGAAGATGTTGCAAGTCAAAGTGAAAGTGAAGTTCATCCTTTCCCGGATTCTAGCACCACATTACCTTACATACATCCCTACCCTACGCGTTTCTTAAACCTTTTCTTTTTGGGAAGCCCTTGAGACCTCGAGCTTGTTGATTGACTTAGCGGTTTAAATCGGATTATACATGATTAATTTTGATAATTATGATTTATTATGCATTCTATGATTTTATGCAAAGATGAACAACTTTCCTATATTTATAAAATGTTTTGATCATATTGAGTTTTTAATTTCCAGGAAGTACTCTCTTAGAGTGATCTATGATAGTTGCACACCATAAAAATATTTTTGAAGGACTTCTCATTGATTTTCTTGACTTATAATCCATTCTATCTTGATTTCTATATGAGGAACTTGCTTAGGGACAAGCAAGGGCTAAGTATGGGGTATTTTGATAGCATGAATTATAGTCTATATTTTGGGGTTTGTTTGGACGTTTTATCTTTCATAATCTGCATGTTTGTATGTACATTATGTGATTTTACTACCATTTCATCTACCTTTGCGAGAATCGAGGTCTACACCTAGTTTCGTTGTAATTGCAGGTAATATGGTACGTTTTGCATCAAAAAGGAGCAAAAGGAGTCAAGAGTCATTTGGAGCTACATTCAGGAAGCACAACCATGGATTAAAGATTTACTTTGGACCAGTTTTGAGAGATTCTACATTCAGTTATGAGTCACCTCGGTTGACCAGAGATTCATCTCGACCGAGGCGATCCAGAGACGCCGACTCGACCGAGGCGAACACCTAGGACGCGGCGAGAATATTTTATTCTTGGCTGAGATCTTTTAAAATTGGAAAGTGATCTTATATTTTTGGGCTGAGCTTCTAGAAGGAAGGAGATATGCAGAATCATATATTTTACCTATTTTTATGGGAATATATCTTCTTAAGATTTATTATCTTTGGAGGTTTATTTTTCCTATAAAAAGGGTTGGATTTCCACAATTCGATAAGCCCGCCTACACCGAAATACAGGCTGCATACATCGATTAACATCCTACATACGCAGCAGCCGCATCATACTCCAATTTGGGAGAGATTTGAAGAACCTTTTTGAAGGTTGAAGGAAGATTGAAGACTATAGCTTTATAGCTTTTTGGAGGGTTTTGTAAGATTGTCTTCAATTCCTTTCCTTGTTGTCTTGTCTTGTTGGATTATTATCCAAGGAACGATTTTGTGTGATATTTGATTCAGTTATTGAAGTGTTTTCATTAAATTCTTCTTTGTTCAAATATTCACCTTCTTCCCATATATTTAATACTTTCATCATGATGATGAGTGGCTAATTTTCCTTGTGTGATTCTAGGGTGATTGGCTGAAGGTTGTGGGAAAAACAATGATAGAATAATCTTAGATTCCAGTAGGATCCTGAAAGCTCGAGTCTTTAACCTTAACCCTAAGCATCTCGTTCGGTTGATGAACATCTCGGCCGGGGTGGAATTCTTCTGACCGAGGTGACTTATCCGATCCTAAACTGAGAGTTAAGTGTCAGAGTTTGCCAAATCCTATTCTTATTACACCTTTCTGGTTCAAAGCATGCTTAGTGTTAGCATGAAATATTGTGATATTTTAGGCACGTTTTATAATCGCATTTGATTCATATTGATAGTCTTTGATGGAGCTTTATGCATATATGAGCTAGTATTGCCTATATTGTCGATATGGATGTCTACACGAGTTCTATGTTGATTATAGGTGATTTGGAGCTATTTCCGAACGAAATCGAGCGAAGGAGAGTTGAGTTGATGTACCTCTAGATCAAGGACACCTTTTGGAAGCAATTTGGAGTATTAGATTGAGGAATGCACGAATGAAGGCAAAAATCACGGTTTGACCCAAGATTACGGCCGTGGATTGTGATGCAGAATTCGATGTTCATTCCAGGGGATATTACGGCCGTGGAATCTACCCGTATTTGTTTCCACGCCTCAGAATTACGGTCGTGGAATCTTCCACGACCGTGATCTTGGCGAATCCTTTCGCCACGTTTCGAAGCCATGATCTTTTGAAGATCGGGCCGGGCCGACGTTTTGCCCTGCATTATAAAAAGGACGGATGAAGCAAGATTCCGTCACCGGGCTTTACCTCGTTGTCTAGCTTACGACCTTTCAAAAACCCTAAGTTTGGCGGCAAGAACGCAAGCTTAGCAACACACAAACCTTCATTCTTGAAGGTGATTTTGGGAGATCTCATTGAAGATCGAAGTTCGTGATTGGAGAATTGCTGTTAGTGATCTTTGCGTTGAGGAAGATCGAAGTTCTTGGAGGATTTTGCAAGAAAACTCCTCTTCTTGCTTAGGTTTGATTTAGGATCGGATTGACATCCCGTTTCCTTTCTTTCCTAAGATTGTGATTGTTTATTCCGAATTGAATCTTTTGACAAACATTTGTTCTTGATTGTGATTCTGAGATTCGTTCGAAGATTATTGAAAGTTCTTGAAAGTTCCCATCTTTTATCTTATAAATCTTGAATTGCTATCAAATGACTGTTATTGGCTAAAAACCCTTAACAATTCTAAGGTGAAGGGTTGATAGTTGTGGCTTAGATGATGATAGATCGATCGCAAACAGAATAGATGTTCGCTCCAAACGGTGTGTGCAAGCTTTAAATTTATAACCCTAGACTTAAGCTTAAAACAAGGATGCGAACCCGCAGTGTACGGGTCAATCGTAGTAAAAGCAAGAAAATTCCAGGGGTCGATCACAGGGACTTAGTGAAACAAAGTCCAATACGGTATGCTAGTGTTGATGCTAACCACAAGAGCAGTAATACAATCAAAGATGAATAAGATGTCAAATAAGCAAACATGCAATTCTAGGGATTAAAGCATCTAGTTGTGGTTCCAACTCAAGATCTATAGGTAAGCGGACAAAGCTGAGATTTTTGCATGGGGAAGGTGTTTCTAAAGTGGAGTAGATCACCGGGTAAGTCTCACTACACACTAATCCCAAACCGTAACTCCTATTACCGGGTAAGTCTCAAGGAATTAAGATAAAGAACTATAACCTCAAACTAACATACCATCTAAGGGAATAGAATCAACCTTTACCGGGTAAGTCTCAGGCTAACTCACAAAGATGGGATGGAAGCACACTCAAACCCCAATAAAGGACAAACCTTTATTACCTACACTTATGATCGTTGGTATACAAACTAAGGAATTACCGGGTAAGTCTCATCCTAAGCTTGCTTTGAACCAGAAAGGTATAATAAGAATAGGATTTGGCAAACTCTCCTTGTCCTTCATGATGAAAGCATTGATCTTCCCTCTCATTTCAGCAGTCTTTGAGGGGGGAAAGAATTTGGTCAAGAATTCCGTAGTCATCTCTTCCCATGTGCTGATCTTTCCTGCAGGAAGAGATTGATACCAAGTAAGAGCTCTATCTTTAAGAGAAAAGTAGAAAGGTCTTAGCTTGTAGTTGTTATTTTCAATTCTGGGAGGTCGCAAGGTCTCCATCAAGATCTCGTAGTTTTGAAGATGTTGATGCGGCGACTCCTTCTCTAGCCCTCCGAATTGACATTGGCGAATCATCGCTAGAACTTGTGGTCGAAGTTCGTAGTCATGGTCCGCTGGATCTCCTAGGTTCACTCCTGGACGCCTCAGCTGTTGATTAGGGTCCATCCTTTGACCTAGGGTTTGTGGAATTCCTGCAAGTAGAACATCTCGGACTGGCATCCGAAGTGGATGCGCCTCG
The DNA here is from genome assembly GCA_033239045.1 of Fagopyrum esculentum. Lineage (NCBI taxonomy): Eukaryota > Viridiplantae > Streptophyta > Magnoliopsida > Caryophyllales > Polygonaceae > Fagopyrum > Fagopyrum esculentum. Next base: position 5,632,671 of record BSUD01000004.1, on the reverse strand, counting down.
GCCGGGGCGTCAGGAACTGGGACTTGCCTCGGTCGAGGATCAATTACTGGATCCTGCATCGGTCGAGGTTGAATCTGGTTCCGAATTGCTGCAATCTCAGCTTCGATTGCTGCATTCCTGGCCTGATTCTCTTCTTTTTCCTGCCTTAGTTCTTCTTTACTGAGACGTAGCTGCTCCTGCGTCTCTCTCAATTGGGCCAAAAGATCGTGATCGTCTTGTTGGGCCATCTTCGCTTCTCTTAAGCGTCGTTTGTATGTCTTTTCTGGTTCGGGATCGTAAGGAACGATTTCCTTTCCAGTGCGGGTTCTTCGCATATACCTAAGAAAGAACCTGCAAAAGTCACTCAAGTAGAGTGGTAAGACAACACGGGGCAAATGCCCCAAGAGCAAACCGTACCGGCTCGGTCTAGACCAAGTCCCCGGCAACGGCGCCAAAAACTTGTTCGCTCCGAACGGTGTGTGCAAGCTTTAAATTTATAACCCTAGACTTAAGCTTAAAACAAGGATGCGAACCCGCAGTGTACGGGTCAATCGTAGTAAAAGCAAGAAAATTCCAGGGGTCGATCACAGGGACTTAGTGAAACAAAGTCCAATACGGTATGCTAGTGTTAATGCTAACCACAAGAGCAAGTATACAATCAAAGATGAATAAGATGTCAAATAAAGCAAACATGCAATTCTAGGGATTAAAGCATCTAGTTGTGGTTCCAACTCAAGATCTATAGATAAGCGGACAAAGCTGAGATTTTTGCATGGGGAAGGTGTTTCTAAAGTGGAGTAGATCACCGGGTAAGTCTCACTACACACTAATCCCAAACCGTAACTCCTATTACCGGGTAAGTCTCAAGGAATTAAGATAAAGAACTATTGCCTCAAACTAACACACCATCTAAGGGAATAGAATCAACCTTTACCGGGTAAGTCTCAGGCCAACTCACAAAGATGGGATGGAAGCACACTCAAACCCCAATAAAGGACAAGCCTTTATTACCTGCACTTATGATCGTTAGTATACAAACTAAGGAATTACCGGGTAAGTCTCATCCTAAGCTTGCTTTGAACCAGAAAGGTATAATAAGAATAGGATTTGGCAAACTCTAACACATTAACTCTCAGTTAAGGATCGGATAAGCCACCTCGGTCAGCCAGTTTCCACCCCGGCCGAGATGTTCATCGACTGAACGAGATGCTTAGGGTTAAGGTTAAAGACTCGAACTTTCAGGATCCTACTGTGATTAAGATCATTCTATCATTGTTTTTCCCACAACCTTCAGCCAATCACCCTAGAATCACACAAGGAAATTAGCCACTCATCATCATAATGAAAGTATTAAATATATGGGAAGAAGGTGAATATTTGAACAAAGAAGAATTTAATGAAAACACTCCAATAACTGAATCAAATATCACACAAAATCGTTCCTTGGATAATAATCCAACAAGACAAGACAATCAAGGAAAGGAATTGAAGACAATCTTACAAAACCCTCCAAAAAGCTATAAAGCTATACTCTTCAAATCTTCCTTCAACCTTCAAAAAGGTTCTTCAACTCTCTCCCAAATTGGAGTATGATGCGGCTGCTGCGCTGATAGCGGGTGTATGCAGCCTGTATTTCGGTGTAAGCGGGCTCTAAGCGTCTAAGCATGATCGGATTTGTGGAAAATCCAACCCTTTTTATAGGAAAAATAACTCTCCAAAGATAATAAATCTTAAGAAGATATATTCCCATAAAAATAGGTAAAATATATGATTCTGCATATCTCCTTCCTTCCAGAAGCTCAGCCCAAAAATATAAGATCACTTTCCAATTTTAAAAGATCTCAGCCAAGAATAAAATATTCTCGCCGCGTCCTAGGTGTTCGCCTCGGTCGAGTCGGCGTCTCTGGATCGCCTCGGTCGAGATGAATCTCTGGGCAACCGAGGTGATCATAACTGAGTGTAGAATCTCTCAAAACTGGTCCAAAGTAAATCTTTAATCCATGGCTATGCTTCCTGAAGGATTCCTTTTTGCTCCTCAATGTAGCTCCAAATGACTCTTGACTCCTTTTGCTCCTTTTCAATGCAAAACGTACCATATTACCTGCAATTACAACGAAACTAGGTGTAGACCTCGATTCTCGCAAAGGTAGATGAAATGGTAGTAAAATCACATAATGTACATACAAACATGCAGATTATGAAAGATAAAACGTCCAAACAAACCCCAAAATATAGACTATAATTCATGCTATCAAAATACCCCATACTTAGCCCTTGCTTGTCCCTAAGCAAGTTCCTCATATAGAAATCAAGATAGAATGGATTATAAGTCAAGAAAATCAATGAGAAGTCCTTCAAAAATATTTTTATGGTGTGCAACTATCATAGATCACTCTAAGAGAGTACTTCCTGGAAATTAAAAACTCAATATGATCAAAACATTTTATAAATATAGGAAAGTTGTTCATCTTTGCATAAAATCATAGAATGCATAATAAATCATAATTATCAAAATTAATCATGTATAATCCGATTTAAACCGCTAAGTCAATCAACAAGCTCGAGGTCTCAAGGGCTTCCCAAAAAGAAAAGGTTTAAGAAACGCGTAGGGTAGGGATGTATGTAAGGTAATGTGGTGCTAGAATCCGGGAAAGGATGAACTTCACTTTCACTTTGACTTGCAACATCTTCCACCAATAAGCTTTGCTTATTTCACACTTTTTTCTCTTTTACTTTACTTTTTGGGATGCATGGATAGAGGTGCACAATAACCGAAGCCTAGGAAATCCGCAATCATCAATTTCTTGAGATGCGTCAAACCCTTGATGCACATACCATGACCCGTTAGGAATATCGCTCAATCCGACTTTGGCAAGACACAAACACCCGGCTATGTGAATGGTGCCGAGTTACTCATCTTCATGATTGACTTCCCCAAACCTATTATTGCTTTCTAACACTTTCACTTTCAGCCACTTCTCAACTTTTGACTTGCTTTCACCACTTCGCTTGCTTCCAAATTCCCGGATAGGTAAAGGGAGGCAATATGTATATGAGGGGCTAAGCATGATCAAGAAGAAGAAGAAGAAGAAGAATGAATTGCCTTGGTCTTTCCAAGAAGAACGTGAGAGAACTTATGCTGCGGTGTCAACCTTCAAATTCAACATAATTTGGATAAAAATAAAGTATTAAACATGCCAATAATTTCAAACAAAGCATTTAGCAACTTAAACATATCATAAAACATTTCAAACATATAAAGAATTTAAATCCAGTCGGTAAACAAGATCTTCACTGAGATCATATCCAGATAAGTAACACAAAAATCGTTTTCGAAAATTTTGTTACGCCCACCTCGGTCGAGGTGTTCTTGGTTCAACCGAGGTGAAACACCTCGTTTTGCCAGAACTGTCCCGGTCGAGGTCAAAAAATTTTTTTAAAACCAAATTTTTTCTCGGTTTCGACGTTTTTCTCAATCAACTAACCTGTAAGTATGCATGCAATCTCAGATAAACATATAAATGCAGATAAAGCATGAATATGAAAATATCCGATAAATAATATCATACATCAAAAGTAGTCAAATAACGTCAAGTAGTCAAATAAGTACAAACACCCCATACTTGGGACACACTGTCCCAGTGGGTCAAAATAAGTCTAAGGACAAGATGCTCACCGAACATAGCTAAACTGCATGAAGAAGTAAGAAATAGCTCCCAGATAAGACCATCTCGGTTGGCGAAGCACATCTCGGTCGAGGTGTTCTGACAGTACCCGAGATGTATCTTAGTAAAGCTCGTTTCCTCAACTTCTCAAAGTTTTGTTCTTCCAGTGTAGCTCCTGAACCGTGATCCTTCCTTTTGGAATACCTGGTTGTTGTCTAGAAGAAAACAAAAACAAAGCAACTATCTAAACTAAACTAGAAAAGGGAGAAGAAAGCAATACCTTGGGTTGCCTCCCAAGAAGCGCTTGGTTTAAGGTCGCTAGCTGGACCCTTCTCCATAGAATTACTCAATGTACCTTGAACACCATGGAGTGCTCATCACATCTATCATAAAATTCTTCCAAAAAGGTTCCGGTTCCTAATTTCACCGGCAAATGGTAAGATCTCCCACGTACAAGCTTGTACGGTTTGATTCTCACCGGAATCCTTCTAGCCTTCCTGCACTTCAATGGGACATAATCTAGCCTTGCGTCCCATCCTTTCCTTGATCGAGAAAACAGTTTCTCGAGAATCATAGCAGCTTCCCCATCTATAGCTTGGGGATGGTACAGGGTCCTGAGCATGCGAGGGACCCCATACTTGAACAAATAACACTTCGTTGCCTTAGCGGTGAAGCGCTTGTTAACTTCACTCCTTATAATCCAAGGAGCATCTTCCTCCAACAATTCCAAGAGAGGTTCCATCTTGATCTTAGGAGGTTCTTTCGGAAGAGACCTCCAACTCTCCGGTGCCTTCCTGAAAAATTCAGAAATATTAATAGGGAATTCGAATGGAGTAAGAGAACTTACCTTGTAATGTTCTCCAAAGCTCGGATCAGGTTTCATGTTAGGTTGATAACCAACACATGAAATCTCTCTCAACTCAGTTGATCTTTCTTCCACCTTGGTTACAATCTCAGTAATTTGACCAAGGTTCTCTGCATCTTCTGCTTCCAGTTTTGCAGATTCTTCCATCTCGACCGAGGTCTCTTCCACCTCGACCGAGGTCTCAACAGTCAGATCGAGATCTTCCACATCTTCTTCCTCAAAAGCTTCAGGAGAAACTTCTGGTTTGACTGGAGGTATGCTCGAAACGTGCAACACTTCCTTATGCTCCTCTTCTGGCTTAGCATAGGATAGGGTGCTTTCCTTGAGCTCCGTCACCTTCTTCATCAACTTCTCCAACCTAGATTCGAGAGAGTCTTCAAGAGGTTGCTCATAAGTCTTTTTAGGGACATTCAGTTCATCCCATATCGCAAGTTCACGCTGAATGACCTCTTCTCTTTCCCATTCATTGTTGAACCAATAGAAGGAGTACTTCTCCTCCAAGTATTCATAATGATCCGCCCTAGCACTTTGTCTTGCTATCCAGGCTGGATCAAACATAGCCATCAGAAATCCTGAAAACTACAAAACTCATAGAAAGAGTAGTTAGTAGCAACAAGGGGCAAACGCCCCAAAAGCAAACCGTACCGGCTCGGTCTAGACCAAGTCCCCGGCAACGGCGCCAAAAACTTGTTCGCTCCAAACGGTGTGTGCAAGCTTTAAATTTATAACCCTAGACTTAAGCTTAAAACAAGGATGCGAACCCGCAGTGTACGGGTCAATCGTAGTAAAAGCAAGAAAATTCCAGGGGTCGATCACAGGGACTTAGTGAAACAAAGTCCAATACGGTATGCTAGTGTTAATGCTAACCACAAGAGCAAGTATACAATCAAAGATGAATAAGATGTCAAATAAAGCAAACATGCAATTCTAGGGATTAAAGCATCTAGTTGTGGTTCCAACTCAAGATCTATAGATAAGCGGACAAAGCTGAGATTTTTGCATGGGGAAGGTGTTTCTAAAGTGGAGTAGATCACCGGGTAAGTCTCACTACACACTAATCCCAAACCGTAACTCCTATTACCGGGTAAGTCTCAAGGAATTAAGATAAAGAACTATTGCCTCAAACTAACACACCATCTAAGGGAATAGAATCAACCTTTACCGGGTAAGTCTCAGGCTAACTCACAAAGATGGGATGGAAGCACACTCAAACCCCAATAAAGGACAAGCCTTTATTACCTACACTTATGATCGTTAGTATACAAACTAAGGAATTACCGGGTAAGTCTCATCCTAAGCTTGCTTTGAACCAGAAAGGTATAATAAGAATAGGATTTGGCAAACTCTAACACATTAACTCTCAGTTAAGGATCGGATAAGCCACCTCGGTCAGCCAGTTTCCACCCCGGCCGAGATGTTCATCGACTGAACGAGATGCTTAGGGTTAAGGTTAAAGACTCGAACTTTCAGGATCCTACTGTGATTAAGATCATTCTATCATTGTTTTTCCCACAACCTTCAGCCAATCACCCTAGAATCACACAAGGAAATTAGCCACTCATCATCATAATGAAAGTATTATATATATGGGAAGAAGGTGAATATTTGAACAAAGAAGAATTTAATGAAAACACTTCAATAACTGAATCAAATATCACACAAAAATCGTTCCTTGGATAATGATCCAATAAGACAAGACAACAAGGAAAGGAATTGAAGACAATCTTACAAAACCCTCCAAAAAGCTATAAAGCTATAGTCTTCAATCTTCCTTCAACCTTCAAAAAGGTTCTTCGAATCTCCCAAATTGGAGTAGGATGCGGCTGCTGCGCTGATAGCTGATTGTATGCAGTGTATGCAGCCTCTAAGCATTCAAGCATCTAAGCATCATCGGATTTGTGGAAAATCCAACCCTTTTTATAGGAAAAATAATCCTCCAAAGATAAGAAATCTTAAGAAGATATATTCCCATAAAAATAGGTAAAATATATGATTCTGCATATCTCCTTCCTTCTAGAAGCTCAGCCCAAAAATATAAGATCACTCCTTCCAAAATTAAAAGATCTCAGCCAAGAATAAAATATATCCCGCCGCGTCAGGATATTCGCCTCGGTCGAGACGCTCTCGTAGATCACCTCGGTCGAGGTGAATCTGTGGTCAACCGAGGTGAGTCATAACTGAATGTGAAATCTCTCAAAACTTGTCCAAAGTGAATCTTTAATCCATGGCTATGCTTCCTAAATGTAGCTCCAATGACTCGTGACTCCTTTTTGCTACTTTTTGATGCAAAACGTACCATTTTACCTGCAATTACAACGAAACTAGGTGTAGACCTCGATTCTCGCAAAGGTAGATGAAATGGTAGTAAAATCACATAATATACGTACAAACATGCAGATTATGAAAGATAAAACGTCCAAACAAACCCCAAAATATAGACTATAATTCATGCTATCAAAATACCCCATACTTAGCCCTTGCTTGTCCCTAAGCAAGTTCCTCATATAGAAATCAAGATAGAATGGATTATAAGTCAAGAAAATCAATGAGAAGTCCTTCAAAAATATTTTTATGGTGTGCAACTATCATAGATCACTCTAAGAGAGTACTTCCTGGAAATTAAAAACTCAATATGATCAAAACATTTTATAAATATAGGAAAGTTGTTCATCTTTGCATAAAATCATAGAATGCATAATAAATCATAATTATCAAAATTAATCATGTATAATCCGATTTAAACCGCTAAGTCAATCAACAAGCTCGAGGTCTCAAGGGCTTCCCAAAAAGAAAAGGTTTAAGAAACGCGTAGGGTAGGGATGTATGTAAGGTAATGTGGTGCTAGAATCCGGGAAAGGATGAACTTCACTTTCACTTTGACTTGCAACATCTTCCACCAATAAGCTTTGCTTATTTCACACTTTTTTCTCTTTTACTTTACTTTTTGGGATGCATGGATAGAGGTGCACAATAACCGAAGCCTAGGAAATCCGCAATCATCAATTTCTTGAGATGCGTCAAACCCTTGATGCACATACCATGACCCGTTAGGAATATCGCTCAATCCGACTTTGGCAAGACACAAACACCCGGCTATGTGAATGGTGCCGAGTTACTCATCTTCATGATTGACTTCCCCAAACCTATTATTGCTTTCTAACACTTTCACTTTCAGCCATCTTCTCAACTTTTGACTTGCTTTCACCACTTCGCTTGCTTCCAAATTCCCGGATAGGTAAAGGGAGGCAATATGTATATGAGGGGCTAAGCATGATCAAGAAGAAGAAGAAGAAGAAGAATGAATTGCCTTGGTCTTTCCAAGAAGAACGTGAGAGAACTTATGCTGCGGTGTCAACCTTCAAATTCAACATAATTTGGATAAAAATAAAGTATTAAACATGCCAATAATTTCAAACAAAGCATTTAGCAACTTAAACATATCATAAAACATTTCAAACATATAAAGAATTTAAATCCAGTCGGTAAACAAGATCTTCACTGAGATCATATCCAGATAAGTAACACAAAAATCGTTTTCGAAAACTCTCAGTTAACACACCTCGGTCGAGGTGTTCTTGGTTCAACCGAGGTGCTGCACCTTGATTGGTCAGAGTCATTTCGGTCGAGGTCATAAATTTTTTTTAAAAACCAATTTTTCGACGTTTTTCTCAATTAAATAACCTGTATGCATGTATGTAGTCTCAGATAATCATATAAAGGCAATGAAGCATAAATACGAAAATATCCGATAAATATAATATCATACATCAAAAGTAGTCAAATAACGTCAAGTAGTCAAATAAGTACAAACACCCCATACTTGGGACACATTGTCCCAATGGGTCAAAATAAGTCTAAGGACAAGATGCTCACCGAACATAGCTAAACTGCATGAAGAAGTAAGAAATAGCTCCCAGATAAGACCATCTCGGTTGGCAAAGCACATCTCGGTCGAGGTGTTCTGACAGTACGCGAGATGTATCTTAGTAAAGCTCGTTTCCTCAACTTCTCAAAGTTTTGTTCTTCCAGTGTAGCTCCTGAACCGTGATCCTTCCTTTTGGAATACCTGGTTGTTGTCTAGAAGAAAACAAAAACAAAGCAACTATCTAAACTAAACTAGATAAGGGAGAAGAAAGCAATACCTTGGGTTGCCTCCCAAGAAGCGCTTGGTTTAAGGTCGCTAGCTGGACCATTCTCCATAGAATTACTCAATGTACCTTGAACACCATGGAGTGCTCATCACATCCATCATAAAATTCTTCCAAAAAGGTTCCGGTTCCTAATTTCACCGGCAAATGGTAAGATCTCCCACGTACAAGCTTGTACGGTTTGATTCTCACCGGATTCCTTCTAGCCTTCCTGCACTCCAATGGGACATAATCTAGCCTTGCGTCCCATCCTTTCCTTGATCGAGAAAACAGTTTCTCGAGAATCATAGCAGCTTCCCCATCTATAGCTTGGGGATGGTACAGGGTCCTGAGCATGCGAGGGACCCCATACTTGAACAAATAACACTTCGTTGCCTTAGCGGTGAAGCGCTTGTTAACTTCACTCCTTATAATCCAAGGAGCATCTTCCTCCAACAATTCCAAGAGAGGTTCCATCTTGATCTTAGGAGGTTCTTTCGGAAGAGACCTCCAACTCTCCGGTGCCTTCCTGAAAAATTCAGAAATATTAATAGGGAATTCGAATGGAGTAAGAGAACTTACCTTGTAATGTTCTCCAAAGCTCGGATCAGGTTTCATGTTAGGTTGATAACCAACACATGAAATCTCTCTCAACTCAGTTGATCTTTCTTCCACCTTGGTTACAATCTCAGTAATTTGACCAAGGTTCTCTGCATCTTCTGCTTCCAGTTTTGCAGATTCTTCCATCTCGACCGAAGTCGTTTTCACCTCGACCGAGGTCTCAACAGTCAGATCGAGACCTTCCATATCCTCCTCGTCCTCAGAAGTTTCTGGAGAATTTTCTGGTTCGACTGGGGGAATGCCTGGAACGTGCAACACTTCCTTATGCTCCTCTTGCGGCCTAGCATAGGATAGGGTGCTTTCCTTGAGCTCCGTCACCTTCTTCATCAACTTCTCCAACCTAGATTCGAGAGAGTCTTCAAGAGGTTGCTCATAAGTCTTTTTAGGGACATTCAGTTCATCCCATATCGCAAGTTCACGCTGAATGACCTCTTCTCTTTCCCATTCATTGTTGAACCAATAGAAGGAGTACTTCTCCTCCAAGTATTCATAATGATCCGCCCTAGCACTTTGTCTTGCTATCCAGGCTGGATCAAACATAGCCATCAGAAATCCTGAAAACTACAAAACTCATAGAAAGAGTAGTTAGTAGCAACAAGGGGCAAACGCCCCAAAAGCAAACCGTACCGGCTCGGTCTAGACCAAGTCCCCGGCAACGGCGCCAAAAACTTGTTCGCTTCCAGAAATCTAGCCCAAAAATATAAGATCTCTCCTTCCAAAAATAAAAGATCTCAGCCAAGAATAAAATATATCCCTCCGCGTCAGGATATTCGCCTCGGTCGAGACGCTCTCGTAGATCACCTCGGTCGAGGTGAATCTGTGGTCAACCGAGGTGAGTCATAACTGAATGTGAAATCTCTCAAAACTTGTCCAAAGTGAATCTTTAATCCATGGCTATGCTTCCTGGATGGTTCCTTTTGCTCCTCAATGTAGCTCCAATGACTCGTGACTCCTTTTTGCTACTTTTTGATGCAAAACGTACCATTTTACCTGCAATTACAACGAAACTAGGTGTAGACCTCGATTCTCGCAAAGGTAGATGAAATGGTAGTAAAATCACATAATATACGTACAAACATGCAGATTATGAAAGATAAAACGTCCAAACAAACCCCAAAATATAGACTATAATTCATGCTATCAAGGCCCATGAATGAGTTTGTCACAGATTTGTCGGGCTTTGTCATGGCCTCGTCTCAGCTAAGTCATGGTCTCGTCACAGCTTGTCATGATCTCGTCACAGCTTGTCATCGATACGAATGAATTATAATAACTAGGGTTTGATATAAATCTATCATTTCATGTGAATTAAATTTTACCTAAAATAATAGATAATTATAAGGATTAGGGTTTCATATAATTTTATCATTTTATGTGAATTCAATTCTACATAAAATAATGGATATTTCTAAGGATTAGAGTTTGATATAATTTTATCATTTTATGTGAATTAGCTTCTACATAAAATAATCAAATTTGTGAAGGAAGAGATACTAGATAGAATGGGAAACCGTCAACGGCGGAATTAGATGGAATAAAAATTCCGGATATTACATAATAAAACCAAGTTACACAAAGAAAGTCGTTAGTTAGATACTTTATTCTAAGTTTCGGGACGAAACTTATTTTAAGAGGGCACTGATGTAATACCCGAAAAATTTAAACTCCGTTTCATACTAGATCAACCGGATTCTAATCCGCCAACCTTTATTCTTTTAAATAAAATAAAACAATATTAGAATTTTATCATTTTATGTGACCTGATTCACATAAAATGATAAATATGTAAACCATATAATAATTTTTGTACTTTTATTCCGTGCAAATAACGATCTTTTTTTTAGCCATCTTAGTTAGATGAGCGGGCCCAACAGACCCGGCCCAATAATAATACAACAGGACCAACCTCTACCTCACCCTAATGGCTGAACAATTAACTTAATCCCTCAAATTAACCTAATTTAATAACCTACCTAATCACGTCTAACCTACTCTTGCTATTGTCGCTACGCGATTAAAGCCATCGTGAAACCATCATCAGCCTCCCACGTTCGACTACAACCGCAACCGGAGTCACCAATCTCTCTCTCAACGCCGGGAACTACACACACCCTCGATCGACGCACACAGCAAGCGGAGCCCCTCCCAAGCTAGGCGGCATCTGAGTGCTTCGCTGAACCTAAGACGAGATCGAGTATCGAAGGTGGACGATAGGCAGCAGTACCTCCAGACCGACGTGCCGCAGGGGGTTGTATTGACATCCGTCTCCGATCCAGACCACCGCAGAGAGAGACCGACGCCGCCGTCGTCCTTGCAGGAGGTAAGTCGTTGCAGCCCTTTTCCCCTCCTTCTCTTCTGATTCCCTGCACCTACACCTCCGCTTACACTGCTGCACTGCAGAGAAGGCGTCCTGCTGCTGTCACAAAACCGTCTGCACGTTAGCCCCTCGCCTCGCCAGGGACAAACGCCGGTTTCGATCCAAGCAGACTGGAGTGGTGAGCCTCTTATCTTGCAACCTCCTACTTGTGACCTCCCTTCCTTCTTCCACGTTAACATCCTCGAAAACTTTCCTCACCGGCGGGCAAACTTCAGAGCAGTAGTTTGAAGTAGGATGGTTGGTAAGTCAGTCTCACTCTTGCATACTGTTTCTTTCTCGTAAAAGTAGGCTGGTTGGGGTAGGCGGTAGAGTAGTAGTTTGAGCTGAAGTGTGGTAACCAGGGAGTTGGAATACATAAGGGTGAGGCATGGTCTGAAGTTCTGTTGTTCTCCTGTAGTATCGAACTCAGGACTACTGAGTTTGTAAATGTGAGATTTAGCTGTCATGGAGTATCGAAGGGAGGACCTTTTGCCCAGCTTTTAGAATATCAGTGTTAGGCTTGGATCTGTAGACTTGTAGGATTGTTTTTGAAGCTTTAGAATGATCATCTACCGTTGAATTTTGGATATGTGGTAGATAGATATAGGTAGTTTATTGTGTTAAAATTTGGGAGAAAGTTAACGGCCGGATTAGAACTTATAAGCATTCAAACTAGGGTAGTTGGGTTGTTTTTACAGCAGGGGAAAATAGACTAAGTATGGGAATTTCAGCTTTTATACCAACTTTGGAGATTTATCGGAGATTTATGAGTAAGTATTTTTCAGAGATCTTTACTCCTATGTTTAGCATGTATATCATAGAGGATCTAGGATTTTATCTCGGAATTTTTATACCCTTATCCAAGCCGTGTATATGAACCCAAAGTCGAACCGTAACGACTTTCGTGTAAACTAAGAATGTTGGGTAACTCTTATAAATCCTTACCGAACTTTTCAATGAGAACTAATTTATGGACATAGGTTCTAAAAGAGAATATTAGAACTAAATGATAGACTTTTGGGAATTTTCGGGACTAGGGGTAAAATAGTCTTTTTACCTTAAGAGAGCTTTTTCCCGTAATCTCTCTTCATGAGATTGTACATCTTTAGAAGTTATAACTTCTAAGAGTTTAGGGCTGTGATTTTGATCCACGTGCCTTGTGTGACAGGCGTTTGAGTTTCTACGGTTGCGGACCGAGTTGAGAAATTGAGAGTTGTGAATTGATTCAGATAAGTCCTTGCGACTTACTTAGCTAGTTTTTGGATGTTGGTTGAGTGATAATAGTGGTGTGTGTGATGTGTGTTTATAATAATAACTTGATAGGGCGACTGTTATTATTATTATATTTTAAGGCCCAAGTGTATGTATAACGAGCCGTGACATCACTGTCCAGCTCTGCCAGGTGACTGGAAGGTTGTCTATAACCAGACCATATAGGTATAAGGTGAGATGCATCGGATCCATTCCTGATGGTTACACGGGGGCGGAGGCGAGGTTTGGGAATTCCTCGTGTCACAAAAATAAGTATCGTTAATAAGAGTGAATGACCTAAGCAAAGATAATAAATGAATTGTTTAAAAGCAAGATGAGTGTTTACTTTTGCTATGTGTGTGTGTGCTATTATTATTCTTCAAATGTTTAGATAGCTAGCTAATGGTTGTTCTGTTGTGTTTTTAGATTCACCGCAGGTTAGAGCAGCAGCTGAGTGATCCGGAAGTAGTGGTCAGCCGGGTCTTCGTACTCCTTAGAGTGGGGTTGGGTGTTTACCTTGTTGTTTCTTTATTCTTGTTCAAGTCTATTACTCTTTTCCGTTGTGTAAGTACTATAGGCTGTTAGACGTTGTTGCATTCATCTCTTGAAAATACTACTTTATGAATTTCGGTTTTTCTTATTTGTGTCTTGTTGCAAGATCCTTGTAAAATTGTTTTCAAACTAAGGTCGGGACCCACTGTGAGGTCCTAACCAGTAATGTCCCGAGTTCTGAGAATTCGGGGTGTTACAGCTAAAATATTACACCGACATTCCCATGATTTATCTTAAGACTACCGTTTTTTTATCCTAGACTTGAATTTGATGATGTTTCCGATTTGTTGGTGGCTTATTATGATTGTTCGGTTTAAATGTCATATGTACTAACATTAGTTAAGATGTTCGTATCGAAGTTGAAAATTTGTTTTCTTCATTTCAAACAAGTGTTAACTCTTCTTCTACCACACTTACTCCTACAGCCTCTTCTTCTTCTTCACCTTCTTTTTTTTCAAAAGTACAACAAATTTCAGCCAAAAGGACAAAAACGCCAAGACATTCATCGTGAAGTGCGAAATTTCAAGATTATCTAACATGTTTTAGTTTTGATAGTGATGATTCTTTCAACAAATTCGATTGGTGGAAGAAAGTAGCCCCGAAATATCCAACATTAATGAAAATTGTACCACAACTCATGAACGTGCTCGCGTCAACAATTGTCGTGGCGCAAACATTTAGCCAAAGAGGGAACATGCTCAATTACAAGAGAACCCAATTAAAGCCCAAAAAGTTGGAGGCGCAAGTTTGTATTCAAGATTGAATAAGAGTTGAGAAGCGGAAACAACGGAGTGTCCCGGTGTATGACTAAAATCGGATTCCAACACCGATGACAACGCCACTACTTCCGAGTTCGAGGCCCAAAGGTAAACGGGGTAACAAAAACAACTCGGAAGTCTGAAAAAAGATAAATGTAAGGAAACTACGTGAGCTTTAATTTCTCTGACACGAGTGCATTTTTATCCAAATCTTATCATCAAATAATGTTTCAAAATTCAGTTTTCACCCGGCAATCATCTCGATCGAGTACAACTAACAATCTAAATGTAGGTTTTCGATGCATAAATGAAACCTGAAATAAAATGCTAACTAAACTAATTCAAACCGACTTGTATTAACGAATTATCGAATGACGTGGACTCGCCTAATTGAGAGGATTAATTTCCACAAATAATATGTTGTATGTGTGCCTTACTGGTAAATGACCATCTTTGTTATTCGTACCACACGAAACATATTATTTGTACCGCGTGTCTGCCTACGCACCGCGGAGCCGTAGCAATAAGTTCATTTCGTTCGAAAAATAAAGGAAAATGGCTACAACTACGCATGTCGTATGCGTAGTAGGTCTACGACTACGCATGCCGTATGCGTAGTAGGTCTACGACTATACATGCCGGATGCGTAATAGTCCATATCAAAACATTTCGTTCAAAAAACTAAGGAAAAATGACTACGCATACGCATTGCATAGCCGTAGAAGGGATATTTATAGCATGTTTACTGTGGTACGAATATCAATAACCGTAAATGACAAGTAATAATGTGTGGACATACTTTTGGAATAGATATCGTAAGATGATGATACCACTTGCCCTGCTTGTCACTTCTCATATAATCTTGACGAGCACCACTCCTTAAATAAACTTAAGGAAATCATAAGAGTTCACTTAACAAAAACTTAAAGAAATCATAATGTGTGGACGTACTTTTTCCCTTCAGCATAATGCAAGATCCAGAGACATAATTCCTTGCCATTTTAAGAAACTTCGAAATGGGGCCAAAATCATAATGTGTGGAATACAAACATGTTTCGACTATCACGAAGCTTTCATAAATCGACACTGTGCTGAAAGACTCCCTCAATCACCGTGAGCATTATATGATACAAATTTCCCAGTAGCCTATGAAGAGAAACTCAATCACTGTGAGCATTAAAATCATATATTGCACGATGATACGCATCCTTTCTCAATAACAATTAAAGGTCCAAAATTATTCCATACTTGATGCAAGACAAGATTCAGAAAGTTTGGGTCACATCCAAACGTGCGACGCGTTTCCCCCAATTTCGAGCCCGACAAACCCCTAATCCATACGACTTCCAAAATTCGTTGAATTCGCCCCATCAAATTCAAATCAATATCAGATAATATGAATTCAACTAAACTCGACGACAAATTTCCTCTAGTTTTACTTAATTTCGTAAGGAAATCAAGATTTAGGATTTCCAACCAAAAACACTAAACTCCGAAAGTTGAAATAAAAGACAAAGGTATGAACTATAGCTTGAAATGTACCTCAAAACTAAGAGAGCATCGATTTGTGGAAGGTATCGGGGGCTGGGATAGTCCAAAACGACCCTGATTTGATGATTGAAGGTGGTGCAGATATGAGACCAAAATCGCCCAAACAAGGAGGACAAAGAAAATAATTTGGAATTGGATATTAACAGTATGTTTGGATACTAATGAAATCCCGAGATTTTAATTGAAAGTTGGAATTTGTGAATTCCCTTATCTAGTTCCCTTGTTTGGATTGATTATTCTGTGGAATTTGAAATTTCCATGAAAAGGATATGTGGGATTTGAGAGTTTAAATTCCTAAGTTGAAATTCTTAATAAAGGAGCAAAAAGCCTAGGTCTCTAATTCACGAGTTTTTTCTCTTCTCCGGCGGCTTCATGGAGGAGGCAACTCCCCCGGAAACTGGTCGATCTGTTAGCACGGGAGTGTCGATTCCGACACAGGATGATGTGGTTATGAATGATAATATTGCGACTAAGGAATCTACACAAAGGGAAATCAATACTGAGTCAACCGAAGTGGTGGAAGCTCTGAGTATTGATCGGAGGGATGTGGTTATGAGCGACCAGACCTCGCCATCAGATAATACGCAGTTAATTACCAAATGTAATAAAGAACAATCAGAAGACGTGGGAGGATGTCCCATGACTGTTGTCCATGTAACTATTGTTAACGATGTCGCTGAAGTTACTGGAAGTGTGAACCCCAGTGAGTCGGCCATCAACACGCAGAATATAGAGAACGCAACAAATAAGACTCCAACCAGATCCTGGAGTGATGTCCTGGGAGGAGCCAAGCATAGCAGTGCGAGCGCTGATAAGATTAACAGAGAATCCCTCCTTGGAAGAGTTGCGGTTTCATACCCATTTAGAGTAGAAGGGGATCCAGTCATCGAGATTGATAAGGAAGTGTCAAAGGACCTCGAAGCACGTTGGATTAATTCCATCGTCTTCAAAGTATTGGGATTTCCGATTGCTTTCCCAGTCATGGAAAGAAGGATTCGAGAGCTATGAAAATGTGGGGGAAACGTTCAACTTATTGACCTAGATAATAACTAATTTCTAGCGAGATTTAGCAATGAGAATGAGTTGATGATGATTCTTACTGGAGGCCCCTGGGTTGTGTTCGGACGCTGCCTTATCATGAAGAAATGGACCCCATAGTTCATCACCTCTAGTCCGATCACTTCCGCCCCTACATAGGTAAGGATTATGGGAGTACCGGTGCAATGGTACCACGAAGCGATCATCTGGAGTATGGCGGAAAGTGTGGGTTTGCCCATAACTATCGATCCCAAGACTCTTCATTTCAACACAGGCAGATTCATCCGGGTTTGTGTGGAGATAGACTTGAATAGACCATTGAAAAAAACGATTACTATCAACGGAACAAGGTGCCCTATAGAGTACGAGGGACTCGACATAATCTGTTTTAAGTGTGGTCGATATGGTCACTATGCGTCCCAATGCGAATTTGATCATTATGCCAAAACTGACCCCAAGGAACAGAATACTCCGGCGTCCTCATCGGAAGAGAGTTCCAGAAAGGCCCCTGTTGAAGCCCAATCAAAACAGATTCCGACTACTCCGGCGGCTGATCCCGGTTATGGCCCTTGGATGCTAGTGGAGAGAAAAGGAAAGTTCGATAAAGGTAAGAAATCAGTGGAAAGGATAACAGGATATAATGTTGCTGGTAATAGAAGCTATCAATATCCTATTAAGGGGAAGAATAACCTATCCAAGGGCAAGAGCGCAAAGGTTGGATCTAGAGATAAAACGGAATTGGTTGGGGCAAGCTCTATGGGCCAATTAACATTGGGCCATAGGCCTTTAAGCATTGGTGCGTCCACTAGTAAGTCGGTTACAATAGTTAACCCTGAGAACCTAGTTCAGAAGCATATCTCCCATAATACTAAAGAAACGGTTGGTACACAGTTACGTAACATTGAAGACCCTATCTCAAAAGAAGCAGCAGAAACTCCTATATTCGCAGCGTCTACAGAAAACAAAGAAGGAAAGAAGAGCAAAGAGACAAAAAAGAGAGCTGTGAATAGGATGAAAAATCTGGCCACGAGAGCAGCGTGGAGAGCTAAGAAGGGAGAAGAGAAGCCACCCATATCAGGATCTCTGAAACGTCAAAGACAAGATCCTCATGTTCAGCCTATACAACCTGGTTGTAAGCCCACCCAGGTAGGTGACAGCAATCGAAACCCAGAGGTGACTGAATGTGATACCCCTATTGAAATGGGTATCATTACTCCAGGGATTCCCGCCCATCTCAAACCCACCTTGTTTGCCTCCATACCGGGAAAAACCATCCAGGATAGGCAAGCAGGTGAGAATATTAGAGTTCCTACAAGTTGTGAGTCTACGAAAGTGGTACAGAATGCGGGAGATGAAGTGATGAGGGAGAGCATAGAGGTGTTGCCAAGCCAGGTCATAGGACAGGATGGTATGTAATCCCTCTGATTTTTGTTTGTTTCCCTTAAATTATGTGTTATGATGACTTGTTTGATGTGGAACGTCTTCGGAGCCGGCAAGAGCGGGTTTCGACATGCTATTAAATATCTATGCAAGACAGACAAAGTTGATGTTTTATCCGTCTTCGAGCCAAGAGTGTCAGGTAATAGAGCCTAGACTATTTGTGACCGGTTGAATTTTTCGGGATGTTTCCGTGTTGAAGCTGAAGGTTTCAAAGGGGGAGTCTGGCTTTTATGGAATAAGGAGCAGTTCAAGATTAGTATCATCAGCAACAATAAATGCTTTATTCATGCTAAATTCTCGGATGGGGATAGAGCTTATAGACTGATTGTTACATATGCTTATTGTTAGCATGAAATATTGTGATATTTTAGGCACGTTTTCTAAATGTATTTGATTCATATTGATAGTCTTTGATTGATCTTTGTGCATATGTGAGCTAGTATTACCTATATTTTCGATATGGATGTCTACACTAGTTCTATGTTGATTATAGGTGATTTGGAGCTATTTCCGAACGGAATCGAGCAAAGGAAAGTTGAGTTGATATGTCCATAGATCGATGACACTTTTTGGAAGCAATTTGGAGTCTTAGATTGAGGAATGCACGAGTTTAGGGAAGAATCACGTTCTTACCCTAAATTACGCCCTAAAATACGGCCGTATCACAAACCACGTTCAGAATTACGGCCGTGGATTCAGAGTCAGAATTCGATGTTCATTCCAGGGGATTCTACGGCCGTGGAACTAACCGTAATTGTTTCCACGCCCTAGAATTACGGTCGTGGAATCTTCCACGACCGTGATCTTGGCGGATCTTTTCGCCACACTTCGAAGCCACGATCTTTTGAAGATTGGGCCGGGCCGACACTTTGCCCTGCATTATAAAAAGACGGAAGAAAGGAGATTCCGCCAGGCCTGCTTAGGATCCCGCTTAGGAGCAACGCTTAGCAACACACAAACCCTCATCTTAGAGGTATTTGGGAGATCTCATTGAAGATCAAAGTTCGTAGTGGAGAGTTGCTGTTGTGATCTTCGGATTTGTGGAAGATCGAAGTTCTTGGAAGATTTTGCAAGAAGATCTCTCTTCTTGTTTAGGTTCGATTTGGAAACGGATTGACATCCCGTTTCTCTTCTTTCCTAAGGTTGTGATTGTTCGCTTTGTTTTGAATCTTTTTGATAAACACTTGTTCTTGATTGTGATCTTGGGATTTATTTGAAGATTATTGATAGTTCTTGAAAGTTCCCATCTTTTATCCTTTAGTTCTTGAATTGATATCAATATGACTGTTATTGGCTAAAAACCCTTAACAATTCTAAGGTGAAGGGTTGATAGTTGTGGCATAGGTGATGATAGATCAATCGCAAACAGATTAGACCCTGAGAGTTAGAGAATTATCGTCGACAACCCTAAATTACGGGTTGTTCTTGAGTTCCACGACCGTGGAATCTCAAGATCCAACCGTAATTTCCCTCTAGTTTACGAGCCTGCTTTTACTTTAATTTAAAGTTAAAGATTTGCTTTAGCTTAGTTTAGACTTGTCTTTTCTAGGTGGTAGTGAAGCCTCAACAACCTCTACCTCGATTGTGAGCCTCAACAACCTCAATCGGTTAAGTTAGTCTTGATCTTTAGATTATAAGTTTGGGTATTTGATACTAATCCTCGTCTTTAGCATCTTTCTATATTGAGCCTCAACAACCTGTATAGGGAGTGTCTTTTAGATGAGTTACATAAGGTCTTTGGAACCTCAACCGTACGATTACCTTACATAAGTATACCTTTGCATATCTCCACTTTGTCTTTACATCATTAGTACATCTTGAATCTAATGCCGCAACTGGATACCCGAAACTTTAGGATTGTTGTTTTCCCAATATCTGCAAAACTCCCATATTTACTTGCTTGATAACCTGCAATCGAGTTCGCTCCACCCAAATCCCTGTGTTCGATACTCTGGAATTCTTGCTTAACTACGTCGATCCGTACACTGCGGGTTCACTTGCTTGATTCTAGTTTTATAAATTTAAAACTTATTTGCACACACCTCTAGGGGCGAACAAGTTTTTGGCGCCGTTGCCGGGGACTTGGTTTCGTCCGGATCCGGTAGCTGGTTGTCATGCTTGGGAGCTTGCTCTCGTTATTTGATTTTTCTTTGAGTGCATGCGCAGGTCTAGGAACACCGAAGATCTCTTACCTCTTGATCAAGAGCTAGAGAAAACCTTGAGACAAAGACGCAAGGAAAAGAAGATGGCTGAAGAAAACGAACGCAATCTTCAAACGGAGTTGGCGGAGAAGGAAGCTCAACTCCGATGGAATGAGACTCTCCGCCAGGATGAGATGGATCGTCATCAATCTCAAGTTAACGGTCTACAAGACATGCTTTTCCAAATGAGGATAAAGATGAGCGACCTTGAAGATAAGTTAGGCAAGAAGTCCTCAAGAAGTAGATCAAGGTCTAGAAGAAAAAGCCACTCATCCGCTGATGATAGTGATTCTTCCATGCCACCGTTAGAAGAGATTGATCCCACGATCAATATAAATCCCTTCAATCCACAAGGAGCTACTAATCGCCGCATCCCACCAAGGAATGCGAGAGTCGAACGTGTGGATAATGAGCCAAGAACTCTTGGCCAGCGGATGGATCCAACACAACAACCACGCCGCTTGGGTGTGAATTTTGATGCTGAAGATGTACAAGGGTTTAGCTTCAACCCTCAAGTTATCACTCTTGTTCGCCAAAGCCAATTTGGCGGTACAAGCGCTGAATCTCCACACCAACACTTGCAAAACTTTGAGTGTATGATGGAGACGATGAGACCGAAGAGCGCTACTACCAACAGCTACAAGCTTAAACCTTTCTTTTTCTCCTTGAAAGGGAAAGCGTTATCTTGGTACCAAGCTCTTCCTAATGGGAAACTAGACACGTGGGAGGACCTTTCCGCAGAGTTTCTCACCAAATTCTTTCCGCCTTCCAAAACGGCGGAACTTAGAGGTAAGATTAATGCTTTTTCTATGAGACCTAACGAAAGTTTGTTTCAATCTTGGGAAAGGTTTCAGGATTTGCTATTGGATTGCCCTCATCATGGCATATCCAAGCTTGCCTTGCTGGAGATTTACTACAAGGGGCTGGATGCGGGAACGCAATTCAACCTCCAATCCCTCTCATGTGGAACGTTCATGGACATGAGAGAAGATGACGCTTGGGACTTCATTGAGAAGCAAACAAGAGTCATAGAGAAGTATTCCCACCGGAAGGTGGAGGGAAATCGTGTGGAGCAAGGAGCGAAGCTCACACATGAAGCTCAAAATCAGATTTTCTCCCTCAACAATGAGATCAAAGAGTTGAAGGAGACTATCAAGACCAACTTCCCAAAGCAACAAGAGAAGGATGTTGGCTATTTGGGCAACAACAACGGCGGTGATAACACCAACCGCAACAACAATAACCGGAACAATAACCGGAATAACAATTGGAATGGAAACAACAACAACCGGAACAACAACAATTGGAACAACAATCGGGGTTCAAACAACAACAATTGGCGCTCCAATCAACAAAATTCCGGTAACTCCTATCCTTCCAATTCCAATTCACTAACTCCACCCTCCTCTTCCTCTACTCCTTTGAAAAGCCAGGGGCAATCATCTAATGGAGGCAACAATACGGGAAAGGAGAAGCCCGATCCCATGTTGGAGACAATCTTGGGAAAGCTTCAAGGGTTGGAGAACCGCATCATCAAGGTTGATGATCAAATTTCTAAGGTTGACAAAGCTCAAAAGGTTTTGGAAAACCAATTGTTCAACCACGCGGAGGAAGTCCCTAGAAATCAAGGGAAACTTCCGGGAAAGACGGAGGACAACCCTAAGGGACGGGCAATGGCGATTACAACTAGGAGCGGAGTGACTACCACCGATCCGCAGCCTACGTTCGTTGAAGTCCCCGTAGAAAAGGACAAAGGAAAGAGGAAGGAGAAGGAAGACGTCTATGTTCCTCCTCCAGCTTACAAACCTCCCCTACCGTTCCCTTAATCTAGAGCGCGAGCGCGCCTAGATAAACAATTCGGTAAGTTCATAGAACTCATGAGCACGCTGCATATTAATATACCTTTCATTGATGCTATTGTAGGTATGCCGGCTTATGGCAAGTTCTTGAAGGAGCTTCTCTCTAACAAGAGGAAGCTAGAAGATTTTGGAGAGGTCAAGATGAGTTCGGATTCTTCGGATCTCATCAAGACGATGAAGGAGAAAATGCCCCCAAAGCTGAAAGATCCGGGGTCATTTTGTATTCCCATTGGAGTGGGAGAGGTCACATATGACGCTTTATGTGACTTAGGAGCAAGTGTGAGCATCATACCACTTGCGTTATGCAGGAAGATCGGTTTAGGCGACCCTAAACCGGTGAAGATGACGTTATACATGGCGGATCGATCCATTACTCGTCCCGTCGGCATTGTAGAAGACGTCCCGGTCAAGCTAGGCAAGTTCTTTGTTCCCATTGATTTTGTCGTGCTTGACATTCCTGCAGATAGTCCGGTCCCGATCATACTCGGAAGACCGTTTCTTGCAACTTCCGGCTGCATGGTCGATTGTAAGAATGGGAGACTCGCTTTTGATATTGGGGAAGAGAAAGTAGAGTTCGTTCTTTCCACTCTAGTGAAGGAGCCAATCTTTGACGAGGATATCTACGATATCCAAGACGAAGAAGGTTTGTCTAGGGAGGAGGTAAGTGCGATTCTCTTTAACGATCCTCTACAAAAGGTTATCACTATGAGTCTAACCAATGAAGGAGAAGAAGAAGAGTGCAAAGAGGAAATTGAAGCCTTGGAAGCACAAGAAGAGATGCATGAAGTGGAGTTTGAAAAACTCCACGATGAGGCTGAGAATACCAGAATCCACGGTCATACTCTGTATTCCACGACCGTGGATTCCACAACCAAAATCGACCTCCATTCCAGAAGATATTACGGCCGTGGAACACCAGAGGAGACCGTAATTTTGACCGTGGAGGAGGGTGATCGGCATACTTCTTCAACCTCTTCTAGTTCTTCTCCAACCCATTCAACATCCTTAGAAACTTCCAAGGAAACATCGGAAGCTCCTCAAGGATCATTGGAAGCTCTGAAAGCAATGGAACTCAAACCACTTCCTACTCATCTAAGGTACGCTTTTCTTGGATCTAATTCCACCTTTCCGGTTATCGTTAGTTCCGAATTAAGCATAGATGAACATGAACAGCTCATGATTGTCCTTAGGAAACATAGAAAAGCCATAGGCTATACTATTGAGGACTTAGTAGGAATTAAACCCTCCCTATGCATGCATAAGATACTAATGGAGGAGGACTTTAGAACTTCAAGACAACCTCAAAGGCGGTTGAATCCGACCATGAAGGAGGTTGTCAAGAAGGAAATTCTTAAACTTCTTGATGCAGGTATCATCTATCCTATCTCCGATAGCAAGTGGGTGAGCCCGGTTCAAGTAGTTCCGAAGAAGGGAGGAATGACGGTCATCACCAATAAGAACAACGAACTCATTCCTACCCGAACCGTAACTGGATGGCGAATGTGTATAGACTACCGCAAGCTCAACAACGTAACGCGGAAGGATCACTTTCCATTGCCATTCATCGATCAGATGCTTGAAAGGTTAGCACAACATTCATACTTTTGCTACCTTGACGGTTATAGTGGCTTCTTTTAGATTCCGATACATCCGGATGATCAAGAGAAGACTACATTCACGTGCCCTTGGGGTACGTTTGCCTATAGGAGAATTCCGTTCGGGCTTTGCAACGCCCCAGCCACCTTTCAACGGTGCATGATGGCCATCTTCTCCGAATATGTAGAGGAAATCATGGAAGTCTTCATGGACGACTTCTCCGTTTACGGTTCCTCTTTTAACGATTGTCTTTCTAACCTTTCTCTTATTTTGCAAAGATGTGAAGACACTAACCTAGTTCTTAATTGGGAGAAGTGTCAGTTTATGGTTAAGGAAGGAATCGTGTTAGGTCACTTAGTCTCTAGTAGAGGGATAGAGGTAGACAGGGCTAAGATAGAGACCATAGAGAAACTTCCTCCCCCAATTTCGGTGAAAGGGATAAGAAGTTTCCTAGGACATGCTGGATTCTATAGACGTTTCATTAAGGACTTTTCTAAGATATCAAAACCTCTCACTAATCTATTGATGAAGGATGCGGTTTTTGAGTTTTCGCAGGAATGTTTGGATGCGTTTAACACCATTCGGCAAACTCTAATTTCAGCACCTATTATCCAACCTCCGGATTGGACTCTCCCCTTCGAGATTATGTGCGACGCTAGTGACGTAGCCATTGGAGCTGTTCTTGGACAACGAAAAGAAGGACGAACCCACGCCATATACTACGCTAGCAAGACGCTAGACGAAGCTCAGCTCAACTACGCCACTACGGAAAAAGAGTTTCTAGCCATTGTCTACGCTATTGACAAGTTTCGCTCTTATCTTGTAGGTGCAAAGGTGATTGTCTACACGGATCATGCTGCGATCCGGTACCTCCTCGCGAAGAAAGATGCGAAGCCAAGGCTGATTAGATGGATTCTTCTCCTACAAGAATTCGATCTTGAGATCCGCGACAAGAAAGGCTCGGAAAATTCTGTTGCGGATCATTTGAGTCGTCTAACACATCTAGAGGACGACCATTTGCCCATTGATGACTCCTTTCCGGACGAACACCTACATATCATAGAGGAGTGCATCAAGGTAGTCTCCAAAGGTAACGAACCATGGTTTGCTGATTTCGTTAACTATTTGGTTTGCCAGGAGATACCACCCGGACTGTCATACGCACAGAGGAAGAAGTTCTTCAAGGACGTCCGGGAATACTATTGGAACGAGCCTCTCCTCTTTAAGAGAGGTCCGGATGGCATCATCCGGCGATGTGTGCCGGAAGATGAGATGCAAAGTGTCATCCGCCATTGTCACTCACTACCTTGTGGAGGACACGCTAGTTCGAACAAAACTAGCGCAAAGGTATTGCAATCTGGATTCTATTGGCCTACTTTATTTAAAGATGTGCAATCCTTTGTTTCTTGTTACGATGCTTGTCAAAGAACAGGCAATATCTCTAGAAGGAACGAGATGCCCCTCAACAACATCCAAGAGGTGGAGATTTTGGACGTTTGGGGAGTCGATTTCATGGGACCATTCCCTTCTTCTTGTGGAAACCAATACATATTATTGGCGGTAGACTACGTTTCTAGATGGGTGGAAGCAATTGCCTCTCCCACAAATGATGCCATGGTGGTGGTTAAGTTCTTCAACAAGACCATCTTTCCGCGATTCGGGACACCAAGGACGATCATTAGTGATGGAGGTTCTCACTTCATAGCCCGTCGCTTTGAAGCTCTTCTAGCCAAGTATGGGGTTACTCACAAGATCGCCACCCCTTACCATCCACAAACGAGTGGACAAGTTGAGATCTCAAATAGGGAGATCAAGGGATTTCTAGAGAAGACGGTTTCAAGGACTAGGAAGGATTGGTCCTTGAAACTAGATGACGCATTATGGGCGTACCGGACTGCGTACAAGACTCCCATAGGAACCACACCATACAACCTTGTGTATGGGAAGTCTTGTCATTTGCCGGTAGAGCTATAGCACAAAGCGTTTTGGGCTATCAAATAGCTGAATTTCGGCATGAAGGAAGCGGGAGAGAAGCGTCTCCTAGACATCAACAAGCTGGATGAACTCCGTTTGAACGCCTACGAAAACGCTAAGATCTACAAGGAAAGAGCAAAGCGTTGGCATGATAAGCATATCATTCCAAAGGACTTCAAAGAAGGAGATCAAGTTCTCCTCTTCAATTCGAGACTTCGCCTCTTTCCAGGTTAGTTAAAATCTCGTTGGACTGGACCTTTTCTAATTAAGCGTATTTTCCCCCATGGTGCAGTTGAAGTATGGGGTGAAGCTAGCGGAAGTTTTCAGGTGAACGGCCAACGACTCAAGAAGTACTCGCCGGAACTCCAAGCTGAGGAGTTTGCACCTACCGCACTCGAATAAGTGCAAGAGTGGTCTAGCTACGGACCTTAAACAAAGCGCTTCTTGGGAGGCAACCCAAGGTATTGCATCTTTGTTTTTGTTTTCAATTCATAGATTAGTTTAGAATAGACGTTTTCACTTTATTTTGCCTCGATTTCTTCCGGTATGTTCGTGTTTTTGGATGTAGGATCGATAGAAAAGGAGAAAGGAAGGATAATGTCGAAGAAAAGTGACGAAATTTGGACTTTGAAGCTTTACAGAAGGTTCCACGGTCTAAATTACGGTCGTCATAGCTACAGTGGCCGTAATTTTCAAAAGCCTTTGAAAAATCACCAAAACCACGGGTCCGTACACTTCCACGGCCGTGGAATGCCCCGACAGACCGTAATTTTTGGAAATTTTGCCGGCCACTATAAAACCCACTTTCTTCACACACTTAACCAAAATTTCCCCAATTCCACGACCTAGAAACCGAAAACCCGCAGCCTCTCCCAATTCTTCATTCTCTAATCGTTTCCAACGATTCTTCGCCCTAAACTGCAGCAAATCCAACCACGAACAAGATCCAAGCAACAAATCGAGTGGAAATCGATCAACAAACGCGCATTTTGGATTTTTCAATCCGAAAAAGAGGTTACATCTTTCTTCTCGAATTTCACGGATTTAGTTCGTTTTTGCTATAGATTTTTAGGAAGAACTGACAAAGATTAGAAGAAATTAGATTAGGACTGCCTGTTGTGGTGATATTTGGTGAATTTGCTGAGATTCACGAGATTCTGTGACGAATCACGGTCTCTGGGTAAACCACGGCCGTGGAACCTGTAGAACAGACCGTGATTTTTGCTGAAAATGGACTTTGTGAGGAGAATGTCGGGAAGGATAAAGGAAAAGAAAGGGGAGCAAAATAAGAAAAGAAAGGGCAACCCCTCAACCTCTAGGGCACCACCACCCTCATCTCCCTCACTACCATCCTCACCTTCACCTCCATCTTCACCTCCTCACCCTAGCATCCCGACCATACACGAAAACCACCTAGCTGCATTTGAGAAGATAGAGAAGAGGACAGTGATAGGTCCTAGGTATTTTTTGTTGGAGGATCTACATCCTCTCAACATAGTTGATGACCTTACATGGCTCTTGGATAAAGCCGGATTGCTTGTCTTCACGAACATTCGTGAAGACGCTTATGAGGAGATTACCCGGGAGGTTGTGACGTCCTTTGAGCACAGCCTAGTAGATAGGACCGTCTCCTTCCGTCTTATGGATCGAGACTACCACTTGAGCATTGTTGAGTTCGGGACCATTTTCGGGTTCCATGAGACCTACAATGGTCGACTTCCTAGAGGCGTTTCCGCCAAGGATTTTTGGGCGGAAGTGGCTATGATTTACGCCGACGAGGACCGTTGGCAACCCGCCGATACCAAGGCTAGATTGATGTACCATCTAGCCTTGAAGATAGCCCACCGTGTTCTTTCGGAGTGTCTCTTTCCTAGGACGGAGACACCCCAAAAGATCAAGACGGATGAGCTATTCCTGCTTTACAGCATGCTTTATGGATGCCGCGCAGATTGTGCTACTCTTTTAGCGGCGACGATGAGTAAACTCAAGAATAAATCAAAGGGGAACATTGGATATGGTGGGATAGTGACCCACATAGCTAGGAGCTTTGGTGTGGATTTTTCAGCTTGCACCCGCATACCCGCCGTACCTCTAGGATTACATGCATTCATGGTTAGGGGACTCATCTTCCCCACACATAGAGGTCCGCCTTATGCGGGCATGCCTTGGGAGAGTAGGACAGGCAGGGGTATTGAGTGGCTGCCAGAGTATTCCGTTGTGGCAGGACGCCACAATTGGAAGGAGACGTTCGCTACGATGCATGCGAACAGGCTTGTAGCTCCCCCTTACGTTCCACCACCGGTTGTGGATGAGGAGGAGATGGGAGAGCAGTACGAGAGTGGTGGAGGAACGGAGCAGGAGTTCGGCACGTTTCCGGATCAGCCGGAGGCGGCCCCGGATGTACCTAGGCGCTCTCCACGCCCAGCTAGAGCTTCAGGCTCGTCATCTCGCCGCGCCAGCGTGAGTGAGAGGCCCACGTGGATGACTACACCTCCCACTTGGTACGACACACCCCCTCCTTGGTCCACGACGCAGCCAGCAGCACCACCGCCACCACCAGCACCAGCACCAACCGATGCCCCCGCATGGTATGATCACGCCCCGGGATGGTATGAGAGGATGCCGGATTGGGCTACCGGACTTTCGGAGAGAGTCGGAGCACTAGAGATCCGGGCGGATGCTAGAGATGGACGCCTAGACGACCTTGACCACATGATGAGGGACGTCTACCGCCAGCAGTTTGGGCGATTCTATGATCCGAGTTTCTCTCCATTCCCACCTCCACCGGCGCCGCAGTGATCGATGCATGACCGTTCGTTTTAGACATTCCCGCCACCACTTGTGAGTTTCTTTTTCTTATCTTTCTTTTGTTCTTTCTTGTGAACATTAGGGACATTGTTCGTCCTAAGTATGGGGTGGGATGTACTAAAAGTTTGTAATAACTCTACTCTTTATGTTGCTTTCATTTCAAGACTATCATTGCATATTCATTATGTGTTACACGTTTCATTCTTGCATTGTATGAAAAAGAACTTTAAAAACCCATAAAAATTGAAAAATTTTGAAAATTTTTTGCTTCTAATGAATTGATATGATTTCCATGATAATCACTACTTGCGAATTGAGTTTGATGACAATTGCATGCTTAAAAGGGTTGTAAATCGAAAAGAATTTGAATGAATGAATTCTACCTCTTTTGCAAGTTTTATAATGTGAAAACGTTACCTAAATCATGTTGAGAAATTGAAGTTGAAATCACATTATAAGTTCCTATACTTCTTGTTGAAATGATTAAGGCAATTCGATACTTTCTTTCCTCTTTCTTTGATCATCTAACTCCTCATTGAATTATTAGCCTCCTTTACCTATCCGGGAACTTGGAAAAGTGAATGAGAAAAAGGCATGTTTGATGTGGGAGGGCCATGAGAGCAATTATTTGCAATCGATTGAATAGAAAGAAATTATAGGTTTGGGGAAGTCAATCATGACGATGAGTAACTCGGCACCATTCACATAGCCGGGTGTTTGTGTCTTGCCAAAGTCGGATTGAGCGATATTCCTAACGGATTATGGTATGTGCGCTAAGGGTTTGAGGCATCTCTTGCAATTTTGAGAAACGCCAATCTCCTAGGCTTCGGTTTTTGTGCACCTCTATCCATAACTCTAAAAGTAAAGTCGAAAAATGAAAAGGAGAGAGCGAAGCTCTAAGTTGAAGTGTTGCGGAAACCGCATAAGAAGAAGAAGGTAGTTGTCCACTTTCCCGGATTTATGCACCACTTTCCCTTAAAGTTTTCCCTTCCCTTCCATACTCTAGACCTTTTCTTTGGAAGTCCTTAAGATCAAAAGAATGTTATATGACTTGGTGATCTAAATTAAAGCTTCTTATGATTGATTTTGATAATGTTTGAAGGTTATAATGCTTGTTTTGAGGTTAAATTGATTCATGAACTCTCTTTGCTTTTTACTCTTTAATTGAGTGTGTGAAAGTTTGATGAACGATTGAAGCAAGGTTTGAGAATGATCTATTCTTTAGAAGTCACATTCATCCAAAAGAAGGTACACATATTTCATCCTAACTCTTGTTTAAAGCTTTTTGAAAGACCTTGCTTAGAGACAAGCAAGTGCTAAGTATGGGGTTATTTGTTAGCATGAAATATTGTGATATTTTAGGCACGTTTTCTAAATGTATTTGATTCATATTGATAGTCTTTGATTGATCTTTGTGCATATGTGAGCTAGTATTACCTATATTTTCGATATGGATGTCTACACTAGTTCTATGTTGATTATAGGTGATTTGGAGCTATTTCCGAACGGAATCGAGCAAAGGAAAGTTGAGTTGATATGTCCATAGATCGAGGACACTTTTTGGAAGCAATTTGGAGTCTTAGATTGAGGAATGCACGAGTTTAGGGAAGAATCACGTTCTTACCCTAAATTACGCCCTAAAATACGGCCGTATCACAAACCATGTTCAGAATTACGGCCGTGGATTCAGAGTCAGAATTCGATGTTCATTCCAGGGGATTCTACGGCCGTGGAACTAACCGTAATTGTTTCCACGCCCTAGAATTACGGTCGTGGAATCTTCCACGACCGTGATCTTGGCGGATCTTTTCGCCACACTTCGAAGCCACGATCTTTTGAAGATTGGGCCGGGCCGACACTTTGCCCTGCATTATAAAAAGACGGAAGAAAGGAGATTCCGCCAGGCCTGCTTAGGATCCCGCTTAGGAGCAACGCTTAGCAACACACAAACCCTCATCTTAGAGGTATTTGGGAGATCTCATTGAAGATCAAAGTTCGTAGTGGAGAGTTGCTGTTGTGATCTTCGGATTTGTGGAAGATCGAAGTTCTTGGAAGATTTTGCAAGAAGATCTCTCTTCTTGTTTAGGTTCGATTTGGAAACGGATTGACATCCCGTTTCTCTTCTTTCCTAAGGTTGTGATTGTTCGCTTTGTTTTGAATCTTTTTGATAAACACTTGTTCTTGATTGTGATCTTGGGATTTATTTGAAGATTATTGATAGTTCTTGAAAGTTCCCATCTTTTATCCTTTAGTTCTTGAATTGATATCAATATGACTGTTATTGGCTAAAAACCCTTAACAATTCTAAGGTGAAGGGTTGATAGTTGTGGCATAGGTGATGATAGATCAATCGCAAACAGATTAGACCCTGAGAGTTAGAGAATTATCGTCGACAACCCTAAATTACGGGTTGTTCTTGAGTTCCACGACCGTGGAATCTCAAGATCCAACCGTAATTTCCCTCTAGTTTACGAGCCTGCTTTTACTTTAATTTAAAGTTAAAGATTTGCTTTAGCTTAGTTTAGACTTGTCTTTTCTAGGTGGTAGTGAAGCCTCAACAACCTCTACCTCGATTGTGAGCCTCAACAACCTCAATCGGTTAAGTTAGTCTTGATCTTTAGATTATAAGTTTGGGTATTTGATACTAATCCTCGTCTTTAGCATCTTTCTATATTGAGCCTCAACAACCTGTATAGGGAGTGTCTTTTAGATGAGTTACATAAGGTCTTTGGAACCTCAACCGTACGATTACCTTACATAAGTATACCTTTTCATATCTCCACTCTGTCTTTACATCATTAGTACATCTTGAATCTAATGCCGCAACTGGATACCCGAAACTTTAGGATTGTTGTTTTCCCAATATCTGCAAAACTCCCATATTTACTTGCTTGATAACCTGCAATCGAGTTCGCTCCACCCAAATCCCTGTGTTCGATACTCTGGAATTCTTGCTTAACTACGTCGATCCGTACACTGCGGGTTCGCTTGCTTGATTCTAGTTTTATAAATTTAAAACTTATTTGCACACACCTCTAGGGGCAAACACTTATCCTGATCATATGAGACGCAGAATCTTCTGGAGCGATTTGGATGGTGAGCTTACGGGTATCACGGATCCTCTTATTCTAGGTGGTGATTTTAATTGCATTAGGTTCCTCCACGAGAGACAGGGTGGTTCAGCACAGCTTCATACCGATTCAGCTATATTCAATGAACTAGTGATAAAGCATGGTTTGATTGATATGAGTTACACGGGACCTGACTTTACTTGGGATGATGGTAAAACAACGAGAAGAAACATCTATAAGAGAGTAGATAGAGTCTTCGTGAATCAGGAAGGCCGGTTAAAATGGCCCAATGCTCACGTTTGACACCTTGACAGGTTCTCTTCTGATCACTCTCCTTTGCTCCTTTCACTAGATAATGCCTTGATTTGCAGAAAAGAAAGACGCCCCTTTAGGTTTGAAGCTGCTTGGATGACTCACCAAGATTTCCAACCAATGGTTGTGACATGTTGGGCGAATAATCATGAAGTAAGTATGGCTCTCCCTAATCTCAAGAATTCTCTTATTACTTGGAATAGGTTTGTGTTTGGTAATGTGTTTCACAGGAAACTCGAAACCATAGACGAACTTGTCAAGATCCAAGCCAAAATCTCAAACGGAACCTCTGACTGGCTTCTGGAAGAGGAGAGAAAACTGAAGAGGGAGTTTGAGCTGATCCTCAAGCAAGAAGAAACTATATGGTTCCAAAAGTCTAGGGAATTGTAGCTTGAACAATGGGACCGGAACACTAAGTTTTTCCACACCTCGACCATCATCAGAAGAAATCCACACCTCGACCGGAACACTAAGTTTTCAGCCGGTTTTCTATCAAAAATGTTGGAGCACTGTTGGTCATTCTATGGTCAGAGAGGTCTCTCGCTTTCTTGTTACCCAGAAGCTATATCCGGGGATGAATGATACTCTCATTTCTCTTATAGAAAAGGTTGGAAAACTGGAGCTCATTAGTCAATTCCGGCCTATTGCCCTCTGCAACGTAAGCTACAAAATTATCACAAAAGTTTAAGTGAGACGTTTACAGGGTATTATGGAAAAACTCATTGGGCCTACACAAGGAAGCTTCATACCGGGACGTTTGATTCAAGATAATATTGTTCTCATGCAGGAAGTAGTTCATTCGATGAGAAAAAAGAAAACCGGAAAAAAAAATGGATGCTCTTAAAGTTAGATCTTGAGAAGGCCTACGATAGACTCAGATGGGACTTTGTTGAGGACACTATCATTGCGGCCGGCTATCCTCCGGATTGGGTTAATATGA
Organism: Fagopyrum esculentum; assembly: GCA_033239045.1. Taxonomy (NCBI): domain Eukaryota; kingdom Viridiplantae; phylum Streptophyta; class Magnoliopsida; order Caryophyllales; family Polygonaceae; genus Fagopyrum; species Fagopyrum esculentum. Next base: position 5,599,707 of record BSUD01000004.1, on the reverse strand, counting down.
TCAAAGAGTGTATTAGTACCTCTAGGATGCAGGTGATTTGGAATGGTGAAGTCACTGATCAATTCACCCCGGAGAGAGGGATTAGACAAGGAGATCCTATCTCCCCTTATTTGTTCGTTCTTTGCATTGAAAGGCTTAGTCATCTAATACTGCAGTCTGTAGAGGATGGTAATTGGAAGCCCATCTCTCTCTCTCGGGGAGGTCCTTCCCTATCTCATATATTCTTTGCAGATGACATTACTCTCTTTGCGGAGGCTTCTGTTGTTCAAATGAGAGTAATTATGAGTTGCATTGATCTTTTCTGCAAAGCGTCAGGTCAGAATGTGAGCATTCAGAAGTCAAGGATTTTTGTTTCGCCCAACGTCTCTAGGGATCTTTGCAATAGTTTGGAGAACGTCAGTGGAATAGAAGTTACTAGAAACCTTGGTAACTATCTAGGTATCCCCATGCTTCAAGGCCGAATTACTAGTGCCACGTTTACTACGCTTCTGGACAAAATCAACAACCGGTTGAATGGGTGGAGATGTAAATCCTTAAGCCTTGCTGGTCGTATTACCTTGAGGAAAGCAATACTTACGTCTATTCCTATTTATTCCATGGCAACCCTCAAGTTTCCTACTAGTGTATGCGATAATATTGATAAGCTGTGTCGGAATTTTATTTGGGGCCATGCTGACGGGAGAAGGAAGCTACATACGGTAAAATGGAGCGAGTTTAGCCTTCCTAAGGATAAAGGTGGCTTGGGCATCAGACGCATGGCCACTATGAATCTCGCCTTACTTGGAAAGCTGGGGTGGAGATACCTTAACAGTGGTGACAGCCTGTGGGTGAAGGTTATCAAGAGTAAGTATCAACGTAACTCTCCTGCAACAAGAAACTACATCTCTCCTGTTTGGGCCAACATCACCACTGGGCTCAGAGAGGTTGTCCCGATTGGCTCTAGATGGGTTCTAGGAGATGGGCGCAAGGTTGGTTTTTGGACAGACACTTGGGTAGGGTGCACGACTCTTTGTTCACTTACTGACCAGCCTGTTGAACCTATTGACCTACAGAAGAAGGTGAGGGATTACTGGATTGAAAATTCTGGTTGGGATTGGCAACTTTTAGCTGGAAAACTTCCAATGCAAATGCTATTGTCACTTGCATCTATCAGCCCTGCTGCCCAGGAAGAAGCCTCACATGACGTGTCCACCGGACATAGTAATCTTTATGCAGATACGTTGAGCTGGAGCCTCACTAGTGATGGTAATTTTTCCGTCTCTTCTGCGTATAGGGAACTGTCAGGAGCTGAGAATTTGCACACTGTGGATGCTAGTTTATACGGATCCATATGGAAGCTTCGGGTACACGAGAGGGTGAAGATTTTTGTATGGAAATTAATCAAAGGTGGTGTCCTTAGTAATTCTGAGCGCAAACGGCGCCATTTGAGTACTGATGATGAGTGTGTTGTCTGTAATGGAGCCCCCGAAACGCTATCCCATCACTTCAGGGACTGTTCCAGGCCGAAGCAGATGTGGCAAGAGACCCAGGCTGCCCGGTTCAACGTTGGATTCTTTCACTCCCAATTTGCGTCATGGCTTCGAGGTAATCTACTCTCTAAAGTCACCTTTAATTATATTGGTTTGTGGAGTGAATTTTTTGCAGTCGGGCTTTTGTGGACTTGGAAATGGCGGAACGAGAACACGTTCAAGAACGTGATCCACATTGGAGATAGAAGCAGCTTCATTAATGATAGAACAAAGGAATACATAGAGATTTGGTCCAAAAGAGGTATCCCCCGGGACAATCTAACGAGGAAGGTGATTCAAGTAGCATGGGAACCCCCCCCCCCCAACCGGTTTCATCAAGGTCAACACGGATGGTTCTAGGAAGCAAAGTGGGCACGCGGCTACGGCAGGAGTTGTTAGAAATAGTGCGGGGGAGTGGTTGAGTGGGTTTGGTGTCAATCTTGGAGTGTGCTCCATACCCATGGCGGAACTATGGGGCTTGGTTCATGGTTTTAAAATTGCTTGGGATATGGGATTTCGTTCGGTGATCTTGGAGTCGGATTCCCTCATGAGCGTCCATCTCCTTAAGCATTACATCGCCGCTCAACACCCCCTTGCTAGTCTAGTACGTACGTGCTAAGACTTCCTGAAAAGGGACTGGATTATCCAGTTCCGACACGCCTTTCGTGAGGCGAATAGAGTTTCGGATCATGTTGCTAATTTAGCTTTGAACTTTCCGCTTGGACTGAGTGTATTGAGTGACCCGCCGGAGGGTATTATTGATCTTTTACTTGACGATGTAAGGGGTCGAGCTATCCCCCGTGTGATGACTACTTAGCTCTTTTTTATATTAATAAAAGCGCGTCTAGATGCGCCGGAGACCACTCAATCTCCTTCCCACCAAAAAAAAAAAATTCTTAATAAATAGGTGTCATTTGTCAAATCCCTTCATTATAATTTATTTGAAGACACAAATTCCCTCCTTTTAAAATTGCGTACCTTGTATCCAAACAAAAAATTTCGATTAGTGGAATTTAAATTTTCGGTACTCTATAAATCCCATGACATTAAATTTCCGTGGAATTCACAAATTCTCCATCCATACGCATCGTAACAGAAGAAGTATATTCCCCTTATTTTACACATGTATTACCATAAAAAGAAAAACAAGTGTAAGAAGTTAGTTAAATAACTAACTACCCAACCAAATGATTATACAGCACACAAAAGGTACAAACTCTCACACAGTAAATCTTAGTTTTTTTTTTTAATCTTCAGTTTCATTGATGTTGTGACCAAAAAGGAGGACTTTGCGGTTGAAGCGGATATCAAAAAGAGCATCTGGGTCGTCACTTCTGTAGAAGATAACAGTGTCGCCGGGCTTCAGGTTGCCTTTGCTGCGAGTGAAAGGGACCCACCCAGCTGAGACGACAGTCTTGTGGTAGGGGCAGTTAATCCGCTTGGAGCACCTGAAACTGAAGAGTTTTCCGGCCTTGTTTTTGCCTGTAAACTCGACCTGGTTGCCCCCATTGAAGTCTGGGAGCTCTCCGAGAAACTCCGACGGCCAGTGCAGCCTCTCATTCAGGTCCGTCTTCGTCATTGCTTTTGAGAAAATCTTCTCCCCAGCTGGTGCAGCCATCGACTAATTTGTCTAGTTTGTGTTTTGGCTTCTTTTCTCGAGGCTGAAGTGTGGGTATATTAATGCACAGAAAGAAAGATAAATGTGGGGATATATATGAGGGACTTTATATAGCATATATGTATAGCACAGGGATGATGGTGACTGTAATATATATATACTTCATATGAAAGTGAATCCTTGGGGGATGATGGTGACTGTAATATAGTTTGAAGTAATCAGGCGGTCACGACCGGTACCAACATACCTTCATTTTTTACGAGGCTTGCTCAAAATTAATTGAAAATTGTCAATTTCATTGTAATGATGTGTTGATTGTAAATAATTTGATGATTGTATTTAATCACTGATTTTTGAAATCTAATGATGATGGCTTTTATTTATGAATTGGTTTAGTTTTAGTTTTATTTCGTTAACGGAATCAATAATCGTATTGTTTCTTTTAAATTTCGTTTGCGGAATCGATCGGTTTTGATTAGTAAGTAATGCGTATATATATAGAGAGTATAGATCCTATGAGAACACCCCTAACGTGTATACATGAGAACAGATTCGTAATTATTATTAGTTTTGTCACGAAGGTGCCATATCGTTTAATGTATTATTCGTAGTTATTGTTGGTTGAGTGGATTATTCGTAGTTATTGTTGGATTCCTAATTATTATTATTCGTAGTTATTATCAATTATGATATCTACTCTAAATCTCAAACCTTAATATTCATCATCCAACGGTGTACGATTGTTTCTTTTAAAGTTGTATACCTTTTTTTATTCTCGTTAATGGAATCGATAATTGTATCGTTTTTTTAAAATCTCGTTAGCGGAATCGATTAGTTTTGATTAGTAAGTAATGCGGATGCGTGTGTATATATATATATACTAGTATAGTACCCGTGCCAAGGCACGGTTATAATTAAATTTTAATAGATAAAAATATAAAATATATAATTTATAAAACACTTTCGATGTATGGCAATGATTTTATTTAATTATCCCGAAAATAAAATAAAATAAAATTTCTACTATCAAATTAATTATAAATTTAGATAAACGAAAAAATAGACTAAGTTATGTGATATTATATATTCTATTTTTTTGTCTCTTATAAAATATAAAAGTGTTAAAATAATTTGATATCAATTAACTATTTCGAAAGATGACAAAACTGAAATATAAATGTTAAAATAGGAAATTTAAATTGAAATGTAAATACTAAAGTAAGAAATTTTTAATAGTTCAAGTATAAAAAATTTTTCAAGTTATTTTAAATATGATCTATAAAAACAACAAATATGTAACACTAATATTATTATAACGTATATATTTGTTGATTTAGTGACTACTTACTATTTATGAAAAAATTAATAATATATTTATAAGGTAAAGTTAGAATAGGAAATTATCTAATCATTTTATAAATAAAATTGAAAAGATTTTAAAGATATCTTTAAAATTTGTGATAAGATTAAAAAATGGAAATAATGTATTTACTATCTATATAAGTAATTTTGTATTTATTAATTAAATAGTAAAATTATAAAATAAAATTTTTGAAAAAATGACATGTATCACGAAATTAATATATGAACTAGTCTAATACCTGCACCGTGTGCGGGATTAGCTTTAATAAATTGTAAAACAAATCTAATTATTAATTAAAAGTGAGTTGGATTATAATATTATAAGGGGAAGTAAAAGATAATAGAAACAGATTGGGATATTTTTAAATAAATGATATTTTACATGTTCTTGATAAAAAAAAAGGTCTTAATTGAAACTAAACGTTAAAACGATCCGTAATATAAAAATATATGGAACCATGGTTTATGTAATTAAGGTTTTTTTTAATATTAGTATATATATATATATATATATATATAATAGATAGTTAGTTTATATAATTTTTTATTTTATTTTTTAAAATGAGAGTGCGTTTTAAATTGCATTGACAAAAAGAACGGAAAAAAAAACATATGACATTAAAGGCGTCTACTTTATTCTACTTTATTATTATTATTATATAGATATATATTTTGACACTAATAGTATATAGACATATATGTTTAGTAAATAGATAAATATAAATTCTATAATAGAATAATTAAAATAAGGTAACTATATATATTATTTAAAAAAAAACTAAAAATCTAGAAAAATGACATGTGGCATATTTTTTTTTGTTAGGATGAACCATGTTGAAGTAAACGTTTCTACTTTAATATATGTATATAAATGACACGTGGTGTGAATGTCTTCCGCTTTAATATAAGCAAATAGATATAGATACGGTTTTTAATAAAATTAAAATACATTAACATACATACGTATATTAAAAAAAAAGTATGTTTAAATATAGATAAATATATGTATAACTATATACATAAAGTTATTTTGATATAAGTATATTAAAAAAGTATGTTTAAATATAGATACGGTTTTCAATAAAATGCTTTGGCTTTAATATAATATATAGATATAGAATAAAGTATTATATTTAAAAAAATAAGGAAATAAAACCTATTATTTACGCCTTTTTTATTTAAAAAAATTTATTAATTGATAGGAGTTTAATAAAAATAATCTCTTCAATTTTTTAATAAAATTAAAATACATTATCATCTATACATAAAATAAAAAAGTATGTTTAGTATAGATAAATATATGTATAATGTAACACCCCGAATTCTCAAAACTCAGAGCATTACTAGTTAGGACCTCACAATGGGTCCCGACCTCAGTTTGACAACAACTTTACTAGGATCTTGCAACAAGATACAAATAAGAAAAACCGAAATTCATAAAAATGTATTTTTAACAGGATGAATGCAACAAAGTCTAACAGCCTATAATACTTAAACGACGGAAAAGACTAACTGTCTTAACAAGAGGAAAATAACAACAAAGCAACAACCCAAACCCCCACTCTAAGGAGTACGGAGACCCGGCTGACAACTACTTCCGGATCACTCAATTGTTGTTCTAACCTGTGGTAAATCTAAAAACACAACAAAACAACCATTAGCTAGTTATCTAAACATTAGGAGAATAATAATAGCACACAAACACATAAAATAATAAACACTCATCATGCTTTCAAACAATCCATTTATTATCTTCATTTAAGTCATTCACTCTTACTAATGATACTTATTTTGTGACACGAGGGATTCCCAAACCTCGCCTCCGCCCTCGTGTACCCATCAGGAGTGGATCCGATGCATCTCACCATGTACCTGTATGGTCTGGGTATAGAGAACCTCCCAGTCTCCTGGCAGAGCTGGGCAGTGATGTCACGGCCCGTTATACATACACTTGGGCCTTAAAACATAAGAACCACGGTCGTCCTAACAAGTTGTTATTTATTATAACACACATTGCACACACAACCATTATCACCCAACTAATATCCAGAATCCAGCTAAGTAAGTCGCAAGGACTTACCTGAATCAAAACGCAATCTCTCAATTTCTCAACTCAGTCCGCAACCGTAGAAATCAAACGCCTGTCACACAAGGCACGTAGATCAATGATGTATCCCACTTTCTTAGAAGTCTCTAACTTCTAAGTTATAAAATCTATCATAAATAAAATACCAAAGTACCCTTATACGGTAAATGACCATTTTACCCCTGGTCCCAAAACTCTATAAAATTCTATAACAAGGTTCCAAACTATTCTTTAGAACTCAAAATCACACTCTCACTATAGAAAGGAAGTTTGTTAAAGTTTTAGAAGAGTTAAACACATTCTTGACTTTCATAAAAAGTCGCTAAAGTCCAAATTTGACTTTAAGATACGAGGCTCGTACAAAAGTATTAAATTCCGAAATAAATTTCTAGATCCTCTATGATATGCATACTAAACGTAGGGGCAAAGATCTCTCAAAAATACTCAACCATAACTCCTACATAATTCTCTAAAGTTGGAAAAGAAGCTAGAAATTTCTATACTTAGTCAAATTTTCTTCCGTTGTAAAAACAGCCCAACTACCCTACTTTGAGTCCCTATAGGTTCTAATCCGACCGTTAACTTTCTCCAAATTTTTAACACAGTATACTACATATTTCTATCTACCATATATCAAAATTTGAACGGTGGATCATCATTTTAAGGTATCGAAATCTAATTCCCAATTAGTCAGTTTTAGTGCACTACACAACATTTCAGGCAAGGTGTTTTTAGGTGGTCCTGAGTTCGATACTTATCCTCAGCCATTCTGGATAAATACTTGGATCAAAAACAACCTATTGTTCACTGCACTAGTAGGACTGTAACAACAAGATCATAGGGAGGGCTTACCGACAGTAGGCTGAGCCGATCTGGACTCCTGGTTGTTGGACTCGTAATCAAAACGTATTGGCCTGGTGTCTGAATTCTGGCACGCACTACACTCGATGCTGTCAAGCAAAGATCATCCCAGGCGCTGTTATTACGTGCAAAACAGCGGGAGAAGAAGAGGGGTAGAGGGACGACGTTTTTCTCACCTTGCTGCTGACGAAGGAAGTCGAGAAAATCTGGTGTTGGCTACTAGCGGTGCTGTGATGTTCCCAATCGGTTGCGGTGTGGTTTGGATCGGAGGCAGAAGTCGAAACAGTCTCTTGCGGCTCGTTGGTTGGGAAGTACTGCCTCCAGTCGCCCACCCTCTTTGCTGTAATACGGAAGAGTAGTACTCGAAGTTAGCCTGTGGTAGCGAGAGGAAGGGAAGGGTTGCACAACCGACTCACCTCGACAATGTCACTGGCTCGCCGAAGTATTCAGACGCCGACTGGTCTGGGAGAACCGCCTTGCTGTGTGCGTATGGTTGACGGTGATGAGTAGGTCCCGGCGTCGGTAGAGATCGGCTAGGAGGGTTGTAGTCGAGTGTGGAAGAGCTGGCGGTGATTCCGGAATGGAGGTTATGTGCAGCGGCAACCGTAGATTCCAATTACGCTGATTAGGTTTTAAGATTAGATTAGGTTAAACTTTAATTAATGAGGAGATTAGGGTAATGGTGTGAATTTGGGCCAGCTGAGAGCTTTTGGGTCAGATTTGGGCCTGCCCTCAAATAAAACACCTCAGCTGAAAGAATTATTCGATAATCGCCCGAAACCGTTAAAAGTACGAGATTATTTACGGGATTATTTACGGGTTACAAGTTATCATTTTATGTGAATCAAAGTCACATAAAATGATAGAATCTAATATCGTGTTCTTTTATTTAAAAGAATTAAGGTTGGCGGATCAGAATCCGGTTTGATCTGGTATTAAACAAAGTTAAAATTTTTCGGGTATTACATCAGTGCCCCCTTAAAATAAGTTTCGTCCCGAAACTTAGAATAATGTATCTACTCAAACAACTGTCATTGTATAACTTGGTTTCATTAAGTCCTGTTTTCTAACATGCAACTACTCAATCATCATACTCAGGCACACATCACATAAAACAGAATTACTCACTCCAAGGTATCACATGAAAAGTCAAACAAACAGCATCCGGGTACTAACTCGTCGATACAGAAGTAGCAGCTAACTCTACAAGGTACTCAGGGTAACCATTTCTAATGCTCTCCTCTGTTTCCTAAGTAGCCTCATCGATTCTTCCTCTAGACCACTAGAACTCTACAAAAGCATGAAATGTCTAAATTTTTTTTTTTTGATCTTCATAGCTGATGACGTGTCTCGGATTCAGTAGGTACTCTCTCAACGGTTTGGTTTTCTAAACTTACTTCCAACTCTTTTGATGACTCTACCTTTTCCTTCCACTGGGCCCACTTGCTTTTTCCTTTTGAAAGTTCCCGACTATCGATTCTGAAATAATGATCTTAAACTTCTATCGGCTCTTTACTAAGTGTCAAATGCTCTTTGTAATACAAACCGCTTGGCCCGGTTTCCTCAATGGGACCTAATCAGATCGTTCCTTAATTGATGGGTTTTCACCAACTTCTTGTCAAGCTTTCAAATTTATATAACTCAAAACAAAACACACACCCAAGAAGACCCTTTCATATAGATCTCTAATTCCTTAACCTGAAATCATACTTAACCTAACATTGATTTTCTTCATGTGTGGGTGATGGGCCTACCACGCTTCTGATGTAACACCCATTAGTGACAATGGCGTCTTTCTGAGGGTCAACATGATTTACACAACTCCCGCCTATACTTCCCTTCTAATACTAGCAATATCCTCTTCAAACACAGCCTTACTCTCTTACTCAACCGTAGTCTGTTCTTAACCAACCAGTAAGCAACCTCTAACCCGATTTCTCTCCATATCCTTAGATCATCCCAGAAGGTTGTCGTTGCCTACATGGGGAATCCTCCAAGGTATCGGTAAAGTTACCTCTTAAATCCGCAATCACTAATGTCTCTTCTTAACGGTACCTATTCGTCAGTACCAACCAACACTTACATGTCCTCAGTTGACGTCGGTCAGTCTATAATTGACTTATCTCAATATCCCGGACTTACTTTTCTCATACCTATACTGGCGTTAAGTTCTTGGTGACCATCATCTGCTCGCTTAATCCGTTCATGCTTCGCTAATTCATTTTATCTTCCACACTTATATTTCCTTAGGCTAACTCTACTTCTCGAGCCCAACTGGGTCATTCATCTTGACATAAATAGTCATTCCAAGTCTTCAACGATAGCTGGTGAGTGTCTTGATAGTTCTGATGACTTTAGTTATCATCCCCTTGCAGTTCCCCTTGAATGGACCGTCGGTGTTGATGACTTAGGTCCCGTGAAAATTGGGGTTACCTTGAACTTTCGAGTCCACCAAGGCCGTTCTCATATATACATTCCTTTGCTGGTGTTACCGGCAATACTTCCTTCATGAAACTCCGTTGTTTCCGCTATAGGGCTTCAACTCTTTGATACCGGCATTGTGATTTCTTTCAAATTCCTATATCTTTGAGGAGGTCAAAACCTCTCCACACTTGTAAAGTCTACATTTTGCTTCTACACTCCATTGTAGGTATCCCATTCCATGCACCTTAGACCCTCATATCCTGGATCGACATTTTATCTCTTTTGTTCTCTCAAGCTTGTCTTGTGAACTCTTCTACTAGGTGACTCGTCTTATAACAATTTCCTCCCCTGAATCGGTCTCAACTTTTAGTTGATCATTACTGCTCATTTCATTTTGGAACCTCAGTTACATTGTACTCTTGCATAGATTCTACAAAGGCATCATCATCATCTCAACACTTTATTCTAAATTAGCAAGACCCGCCTTTTGATACATGACTTTCCTTCTTACTGGTTAAGTTATTCTTTTGATTTACACTTTATCCATCCAAGCGTTATCGGTCCGATATGCATGACTTTTATTAAACACCTATCGGTACCATTTGCATAAGAAACCTCAGTTGTTTATGATTTTATCAAAAATCAAAGTTCTTGACTCGCATTTATTATGTTGTCTTTATGCTCGTGTCGCTTTATCTTCTATAAATCTTTACCCCTTAGTAGGATAGTTAAATCCCTTTGTGTTTCCTCGTATACGCCTTACGGACCACGTTGGTTGGTCTTATTACTTTTATCAACACTTATGTCATCATTCGAGCTTGAATTTGAATCGGAGTACCGCCATTTCTCATTACTATTATATATACCTTTCGGTAATTATCTTATTGGGGCAATATTGGATCTATTTAGCAACCTTTAGTCATTCAACTTTACTCCTTCTCATGTCTGTTCTAGCCAACATGCAGATTCCATCGGCAATCACCTCACAACTCGATCATACATTTCACCAAGGTTGTAAATAATACTCTCTATGTTTGTGTCACCTCTACAATCATCTGTATCAATCATACATTTCTCATTACTCTTATATATACCTTTTTTTTTCTTTTCTTCGGAGGAGCGCCATCAGTCCTACTTGTGTGAAATGCTAAGACATAGGGCATGTCCACAATCATCTGTTTCTTCTTACTCTTCTAGTTCTTCTTACATGGATCCCTCCATACTAACTTTGTTATGTATTTTTCCTTAGTCATTAGTAAGCAACTACTCACAACAATTCTCTTTACACCATAACTATCCTCAATGGTCATTACCGACCGTCAAGAGCTTATCTTTAATTCCTTTATTAGAGTTGTCATATTGGACTCCTTCAATGTTATCATCACGGCTACTAGTACTTGTATTGATTTAACTTTACCATTTCCGTCGTTTATCTTTGAAAGAAATTCACTAGATGTCAATAAAATTCTTTTATAACCTTGTGGTTATTCTTCTTATATGTCACCCAACCATCACTAGTTAGCCAACACGTATAAATTCTCTGTTGTTACCAGTTAGTCTGTAGTTGACCTTCTATAAGATCATAGACTTACTTTTCTTCTATCTCTTTTGAGGTTTGATGTACTAGGTGAAAATAATTCTCTTCCATTTATAATCCTTTAGCTCCTTCTACAAATTACACTCCTATAAGAGCACCATACTCTTACGAGTCTAGTTGTATTTTCGTCTTCCGTCAACGGGATTATCAATTCTTCTACGGTGACTTGCAGGCATTTCTCTATGATTCTTTTTACCAGAGTTAGTGTCCACTTGTAGTTCTCTTTTATGACCCGCTAGTGTTATTAACTTAAATCCCTTCATGAGTGGGAAGTTATTTGAGACCCTCTTTTTCACCAAGACCATTCTCCTACACCTTCCTTCCTTGGGGTGCTACTTGTACTTCCGCCTTTATAGAAATCCGGTCTTTGTTGTATCCTGATCCCTTGTTGTAATTCTTGTGCGTTCTAGGAGGTCACTCCACTTCCATGTCGGTGAAATCTGCCTTCCACTTTCTAGCAACTTGTAAGCTTCCCTTTTCGCCTCTTTTATTCTTCTTATTTGGGTGGACAATGTATCTCATCTTGACTCCTACACTTATGATTGTCTCAGTTTCCCATCTTGATTGTGGTGACAAGTAGCTTATCGAGAGTGATCATATTCCGCTCTGCTTCTAGCCTCAAACTTTTACCTTCTGGTCCGTCAATAAGCTCAGATTCAATGCCTCTTGTCTGGATCGCTACTATATTTCACCTTGACATTCATGCCTGTTTGTGTTTCTGAAGGCATCCCCTTCGTTTGTAACATTGCTTTACACCATCTTGAAAGAACCTATGGGTTGTCTCTTCCAATTTGTATACTTGCCGGTCATCCAACGCGTTGCCGGAACTACCCTCGTGTATATTCTTCATTTGATCCTATTGAGTTGACTCGGGATTCTCGTCTTGTCATCGTAGTTGGTGTTGTCTTTTAGTCTTCACTTTTCCGTCTCGACGTTCCTCCACAAGATCGAAGGAGTTGTCCGCCGTTCGTCTACCCTAATGCACCTTGACGCCCTTCAAAATCTACTTAGAGGTGTCAATGGGGTGAGAAACTCATTATGTTACCTCCATTAAGAACATAACATGACTATAATTTCTACTAATCTTCGGCATATACTTATCTATATCACATATCTTTATAAACAAGCTAATAATTCCAATTAAAGTAAAACCTAAAGTCCATACTAAGCATACTGAGATCCGCGGTAGTAGTGGTGGTCAGCCGTACTTTTCTATCCCCAACCAGACTATGCATGCATTTGAAAACCAAAAGTCCTTTTTAAAACTCAGATCCCTTTTCGGGTTCTGCTCCAATACTTATTCGGTCTTTCGGAAGATTTCAAGTGCCATTGTTGCCAACCTAGAGCTCTGATACCATGTTGTAACACCCCGAATTCTCAGAACTCAGAGCATTACTGGTTAGGACCTCACAATGGGTCCCGACCTCAATTTGACAACAACTTTACTAGGATCTTGCAACAAGATACAAATAAGAAAAACCAAAATTCATAAAAATGTATTTTTAATAGGATGAATGCAACAAAGTCTAATAGCCTATAATACTTAAACGACGGAAAAGACTAACTGTCTTAACAAGAGGAAAAGAACAACAAAGCAACAACCCAAACCCCCACTCTAAGGAGTACGGATACCCGGCTGACCACTACTTCCGGATCACTCAATTGCTGTTCTAACCTGCGGTAAATCTAAAAACACAAACCATTAGCTAGTTATCTAAACATTAGGAGAATAATAATAGCACACACACACATAAAATAATAAACACTCATCATGCTTTCAAACAATCCATTTATTATCTTCATTTAAGTCATTCACTCTTACTAATGATACTTATTTTGTGACACGAGGGATTCTCAAACCTCGCCTCCGCCCCCGTGTACCCATCAGGAGTGGATCCGATGCATCTCACCGTGTACCTGTATGGTCTGGGTATAGAGAACCTCCCAGTCTCCTGGCAGAGCTGGGCAGTGATGGCACGGCCCGTTTTACATACACTTGGGCCTTAAAACATAATAACCACGGTCGTCCTAACAAGTTGTTATTTATTATAACACACATTGCACACACACACCCATTATCACCAACCTAATATCCAGAATTCAGCTAAGTAAGTCGCAAGGACTTACCTGAATCAAATCACAATCTCTCAATTTCTCAACTCAGTCCGCAGCCGTAGAAATCAAACGCCTGTCACACAAGGCACGTGGATCAATGATGTATCCCACTTTCTTAGAAGTCTCTAACTTCTAAGTTATATAATCGATCATAATAAAATACCAAAGTACCCTTATACGGTAAATGACCATTTTACCCCTGGTCCCGAAACTCTATAAAATTCTATAACAAGGTTCTAAACTATTCTTTAGAACTCAAAATCACACTCTCACTATAGAAAGGAAGTTTGTTAAAGTTTTAGAAGAGTTAAACACATTCTTGACTTTCATAAAAAGTCGCTAAAGTCCAACTTTGGCTAATAAGATACGAGGCTCGCACAAAAATATTAAATTCCGAAATAAATCTCTAGATCCTCTATGATATGCATACTAAATATAGGGGCAAAGATCTCCCAAAATTACTCAACCATAACTCCTACATAATTCTCCAAAGTTGGAAAAGAAGCTAGAATTTCTATACTTAGTCAATTTTTCTTCTGCTGTAAAAAACAGCCCAACTACCCTACTTTGAGTCCCTATAGGTTCTAATTCGACCGTTAACTTTCTCCAAATTTTTAACACAGTATACTACATATTTCTATCTACCATATATCAAAATTTGAACGGTGGATCATCATTTTAATGTATCGAAATCTAATTCCCAACTAGTTAGTTTCACTGCACTACACAACATTTCAGGCAAGGTGTTTTTAGGTGGTCCTGAGTTCGATACTTATCCTCAGCCATTCTGGATAAATACTTGGATCAAAAACAACCTATTGTTCACTGCACTAGTAGGACTGTAACAACAAGATCATAGGGAGGGCTTACCGACAGTAGGCTGAGCCGATCTGGACTCCTGGTTGTTGGACTCGTAATCAAAACGTATTGGCCTGGTGTCTGAATTCTGGCACGCACTACACTCGATGCTGTCAAGCAAAGATCATCCCAGGCGTTGTTATTACGTGCAAAACAGCGGGAGAAGAAGAGGAGTAGAGGGACGACGTTTTGCTCACCTTGCTGCTGACGATGGAGGTCGAGAAAATCTGATGTTGGCTGCTAGCGGTGCTGTGATGTTCCCAATCGGTTGCGGTGTGGTCTGGATCGAAGGCAGAAGTCAAAATAGTCTCTTGCGGCTCGTTGGTTGGGAAGTACTACCTCCAGTCGCCCACCCTCTTTGCTGTAATACGGAAGAGTAGTACTCGAAGTTAGCCTGTGGTAGCGAGAGGAAGGGTAGGGCTGCACAACCGACTCACCTCGACAATGTCTGACGGTGATGTGAAGGTCCCGGCGTCGGTAGAGATCGGCTAGGAGGGTTGCAGTCGAGTGTGGGAGAGCTGGCGGTGGTTCTGGAATGGAGGTTATGTGTAGCGGCAACCGTAGATTCCAATTACGCTGATTAGGTTTTAAGATTATATTAGGTTAAACTTTAATTAATGAGGAGATTAGGGTAATGGGGTGAATTTGGGCCGGCTGAGAGCTTTTGGGCCAGATTTGGGCATGCCCTCCAATAAAACAACTCAGCTGAAAGAATTATTCGATAATTGCCCGGAACCGTTAAAAGTACGAGATTATTTACGAGATTATTTAAGGGTTACAAGTTATCATTTTATGTGAATCAAAGTCACATAAAATGATAGAATTTAATATCGTTTTCTTTTATAGAAAAGAATTAAGGTTGGCGGATCAGAATCCGGTTTGATCTGGTATTAAACAAAGTTTAAATTTTTCGGGTATTACATCAGTGCCCTCTTAAAATAAGTTTTGTCCCGAAACTTAGAATAATGTATCTACTCAAACAACTGTCATTGTATAACTTGGTTTCACTAAGTCCTGTTTTCTAACATGCAACTACTCAATCATCATACTCAGGCACACATCACATAAAACACAATTACTCACTCCAAGGTATCACATGAAAAGTCAAACAAACAGCATCCGGGTACTAACTCGTCGATACAGAAATAGCGGCTAACTCTGCAAGGTACTCAGGGTAACCATTTCTAATGCTCTCCTCTGTTTCCTAAGTAGCCTCATCGATTCTTCCTCTAGACCACTAGAACTCTACAAAAGCATGAACTAACTAAATTTTTTTTTTATCTTCATAGCTGATGACGTGTCTCGGATTCAGTAGGTACTCTCTCAACGGTTTGGTTTTCTAAACTTACTTCCAGCTCTTTTGATGACTTTACCTTTTCCATCCACTGGGCCCACTTTCTTTTTCCTTTCGAAAGTTCCCTACTATCGATTCTGAAATAATGATCTTAAACTTCTATCGGCTCTTTACTAAGTGCCAAATGCTCTTTGTAATACAAACCGCTTGACCCGGTTTCCTCAATGGGACCTAATCGGATCGTTCCTTAATTGATGGGTTTTCACCAACTTCTTGTCAAGCTTTCAAATTTATATAACTCAAAACAAAACACACACCCAATAAGACCCTTTCATATAGATCTCTAATTCCTTAACCTGAAATCAGAGTTAACCTAACATTAATTTTCTTCATCTGTGGGTTATGGGCCTACCACGCTTCTGGTGTAACACCCATTAGTCACAATGGCGTCTTTTTGAGGGTCAACATGATTTACGCAACTCCCGCCTATACTTCCCTTCTAATACTAGCAAGATCCTCTTCAAACAGACCCTTACTCTCTTACTCAACCGTAGTCTGTTCTTAACCAACCAGTAAGCAACCTCTAACCCGATTTCTCTCCATATCCTTAGATCATCCCAGAAGGTTGTCGTTGCCTACTTGGGGAATCCTCCAAGGCATCGGTAAAGTTACCTCTTAAATCCGCAGTCACTAATGTCTCTTCTTAACGGTACCTACTTGTCAGTATCAACCAACACTTACATGTCCTCAGTTGACGTCGGTCAGTCTATAATTGACTTATCTCAATATCCCGGACTTACTTTTCTCATACCTATACTGGCGTTAAGTTCTTGGTGACCATCATCTGCTCGCTTAATCCGTTCATGCTTCGCTAATTCGTTTTATCTTCCACACTTCTGTTTCCTTAGGCTAACTCTACTTCTCGAGCCCAACTGGGTCATTCATCTTGACATAAATAATCATTCCAAGTCTTCAACGATAGCTGGTGAGTGTCTCGATAGTTCTGATGACTTTAGTTATCATCCCTTGTAGTTCCCCTTGAATGGACCGTCGGTGTTGCTGACTTAGGTCCCGTGATAATTAGGGTTACCTTGAACTTTCGAGTCCACCAAGGCCGTTCTCATATATACATTCCTTCGCTGGTGTTACCGGCAATACTGCCTTCATGAAACTCCGTTGTTTCCGCTATAGGGCTTCAACTCTTTGATACCGGCATTGTGATTTCTTTCAAATTCCTATATCTTTGAGGAGGTCAAAACCTCTCCACACTTTAAAGTCTACATTTTGCTTCTACACTCCATTGTAGGTATCCCATTCCATGCACCTTAGACCCTCATATCCTGGATCGACATTTTATCTCTTTTGTTCTCTCAAGCTTGTCTTGTGAACTCTTCTACTAGGTGACTCGTCTTATAACAATTTCCTCCCCTGAATCGGTCTCAACTTTCAGTTGATCATTACTGCTCATTTCATTTTGGAACCTCAATTACGTTGTACTCTTGCATAGATTCTACAAAGGCATCATCATCATCTCAACACTTTATTCCAAATTAGCAAGACCCGCCTTTTGATACATGACTTTCCTTCTTACTGGTTAAGTTATTCTTTTGATTTACACTTTATCCATCCAAGCGTTATCGGTCCGATATGTATGACTTTTATTAAACACCTATCGGTACCATTTTCATAAGAAACCTCAGTTGTATATGATTTTATCAAAAATCAAAGTTCTTGACTCGCATTTATTATGTTGTCTTTATGCTCGTGTCGCTTTATCTTCTATAAATCTTTACCCCTTAGTAGGATAGTTAAATCCCTTTGTGTTTCCTCGTATACGTCTTACGGACCACGTTGGTTGGTCTTATTACTTTTATCAACTCTTATGTCATCAGTCGAGCTTGAATTTGAATCAGAGTACCGCCATTTCTCATTACTCATATATATACCTTTCGGTAATTATCTTATTGGGGCAATATTGGATCTATTTAGCAACCTTTAGTCATTCAACTTTACTCCTTCTCATGTCTATTCTAGCCAACATGCAGATTCTATCGGCAATCACCTCACAACTCGATCATACATTTCACCAAGGTTGTGAATAATACTCTCTATGTTTGTGTCACCTCTACAATCATCTGTATCGATCATACATTTCTCATTACTCTTATATATACCTTTTTTTTTTCTTCGGAGGAGCGCCATCAGTCCTACTTGTGTGAAATGCTAAGACATAGGGCATGTCCACAATCATCTGTTTCTTCTTACTCTTCTAGTTCTTCTTACATGGATTCCTCCATACTAACTTTGTTATGTATTTTTCCTTAGTCAGTAGTAAGCAACTACTCACAACAATGCTCTTTACACCATAACTATCCTCAATGGTCATTACCGACCGTCAAGAGCTTATTTAATTATTTACGGGATTATTTACGGGTTACAAGTTATCATTTTATGTGAATCAAAGTCACATAAAATGATAGAATTTAATATCGTGTTCTTTTATTTAAAAGAATTACGGTTGGCGGATCAGAATCCGGTTTGATCTGGTATTAAACAAAGTTTAAATTTTTCGGGTATTACATATAAATATATATATAAAGTTATTTTGTATAATTTTTATCATAGAATAAGAAATCTATTAGTATAATTTTAACTATGTTTATGTATATGTGTAGATATATAAAAAGACATGTATGGTAAGTAGATAAATATAACTTCTATTATAGGATAATTATACTATTACATTATTGACTAATTTAAATATGGTAAATATATATATAATTTTTTTAAAAAAAATAAAATTCTAAAAAATGACACGTGACATAAAATAAGCTAGGATGAACCGCGTTGAAGGAAATGCTTTCGCTTTAATATATGTATATAGATATATAGATAACTTTTAAAGTTGTATGCCTTTTTTTTAATCATTCTATATATATGCACACGCATTACTTACTAATCAAAACCAATCGATTTTGCTAACAAGATTTAAGAAAAACGATAAAATTATCGATACCTTTATAAGAGATTAATAAATGGTATACATCTTTAAAAGTTATTCAAAGTTATATATATACTAGTTGTAGCCGCGCGTGCAAGGCGTGTGATTTATTTTTGTTTCATATGTGCGGTGAGCATAATTAAACAGTGGAAAGGTATGCGTTATATGTTACACATGAAAAAAAAAACAGTGTAAAGGTATGTGTTATATGGTTGTTGTGCTGATGTTTGATCTTTCCAAAATTTTGAAAGACACTATTTTTCACAAAATTATATACGTACTCATCTGTACTATTAATTTTACCTTGTGAAAATATTGAGATTTTGTTTGTGTTTATTGCTTGAGAGAGCTAGATACAGTTGGCCGTGTGCAAAACACGGTTCATGTAAATAGACTCCAATTTTTTCTAATGTATGTCCTTGTCCATCCAGCCTTCTTGCTCCAAAAACCGCAATTTTCCGTTCTTCTATTCCGGCCTTGTTGCTCCGAACAGAACCCGATTCTCCTACTTCTTTATCAGGTCTTTTTTAATCCTAATACAACTCCATGTTAACTAACAATTTAAACCTTGTTGCTTTGAACCGAAACCGATTCTCCTACTTCTTTATCGCCCACTGGTTTGTCCGCCCAGTCCAATGCATTATTTGCAATTCTCGCTATTCCTCCATGATTTCCGCCTTCATTTCGCTTTATAAATAGACGATGAAAGCTTTGTTATTTCAATTGAATTTCTTTATATATATATTCACAATAAAAAAAATCATTCTTTATAATCTCGATTTTAATTGGTTGATTTTTATTAATATAAATCCAAACATAATTATGTCGTGGTTATGAGGATTGTTTGATCCATAGTTGCTATTAACTTTAACTTATTCTTTAGATTATTTTGTTATATTTCGTTTAACTTGTTCGATTTTTATTAACCTTATATTATATTATTATTAAACTCGATGTTGTTAACTTTAATTTGTTCAATGTTTATTAATATAAATCTAATCTGTAACACCCCAAATCCGCGGGACTCGGGATGTCACATTGGGCTAGGATCTCACAATAGATCCTGACCCTAGCCTGACAACAAGTTCACTGGACCTTACAACATGGCACTGACAGATATAAAACAAATACATAAACCAGTATAAACTGTACGACCCAAAGTAAACAACAACATAGCCGAGTATATAAAACAACATCCTCACATAGGAGGTACAAAAGATCATCCTCACACAGGAGGGGAAACACAACAACCCCAAACCAACCACCTAATGTACGAGAGTCCTCGGCCTATCACCCTGCCAGATCACTCAGTAGCGCCTAGCTTGTAAACATCTACAACATGGTAATAACCATTAGCTATCCATACACATATATAGAGTAATGCATAAGCACAATCACACATAGGGAAAGATAAACATATCAGCATGCTTTCACTCATTTACCCATTTATTCATCTCAATATAATGGTCATTCACTCAAATCGTATAGATATATAATATATATGAAACTAGGTGACACGAGGACCGATACATCCTCGCCTCTGAGCCTGCTAGCCAGCCGTACTAGTATCGGTCACACAATCCGTGTACCCTATGGGAGTGGATTGCGCCCTTCCTGTAAACCGGTCTGGCCTGACATCAGAGAACCTCCCAGACTCCACGGCGGGATGAAAGGGAAAGGTTATCACAGCCACGCAATGGGGCAATCAATAAAACATAGGTCGGTAAATACGACATCACATGCTATCATAGCAAACATATAAGGCATACACCACTCATACAAACACCCCATATAAGGATGGTAGCTAAGTAAGTCCTACGGACTTACCTCAACCTCGTACAAACTCAACCACGATCACCTCTACACTGGAGGGACAACACGGCCTATAAACAAGGCATAAAGAGATATATCAACCTGTATTCATCAAAGGGGTCAAACCTAGACCCAAAGGAATCCATAAGGATCATACTCAATCTATGAGCCTTACAACCAACTAAACCTCAATATCTCAACATAACTCACAATTCCTCAAATTTCAAGGTAGTATCTAATCAACATTCCTCAATCTCAATTTTAATCCTAATTCAATTAATTAACCTTTAATTAATTAATTAGATTTTGCCAAAATAACGTTTTGCCCGCAGGCAATTTCTAAACCTCCTGTCATCGGATTTCATCAAACAAACTATCCATAATCACCAGAATAATATAACGACCATAATGGATTTTCTAATTATCCATTTTGACAAGCCTAAAGTCAATTTAGGCCAAATCGCAGTACAGAAAACGAATAAATTCATAACTTATTCGTTACTAACCCGATTGACGATCTGAAAGAAGATTCGGAATCACAGCGACGCAGGCTACGCATGGATAACATCAAATTCACCGGAATCTGAGCGACGGAACCTGCCTGGTGACATATATGCTCGACCAACACTTCTTCTACTCGGAACTGCAGAAACTCGGCACCGATATGAAGAGAATGAAGAGAGGAATCCAGAAAGTCAAACGGATTTGAAATCGGATTGGAAACGGAGAGTAGATCTGAGTTCGAAGGTTGAGAGAAATCAGAACTTTTACGAGAAAACGTGAAAGGAAATGAATTAATAAATGATTGCCCGCTATTTATAGTGAAGACGATGATTATCCTTTAGCAAAGTCGATAATTATCCTTTAACCGATCCAAAGGCGGGTCGAACCTCCTTCTCCAAACTTCTCGAGATTGGAATAATAAATCTGGAATATTGTAGGGATAATTATTCCACAACTGCCTCGGAAAACGTGTATTCCTAAGCCGTCTTTCTTAGCCGTTAAGAAACGAAATAGCGACTCTTTTGGCCGTTTTTGCCTCTCCATGTTATTTCATATCTAGGACATATCCGATGTCCTGATCATTTCTCTCAACTGTATTATTATTAATTGGAGCTCCCAAATGCTCCAAATAACACCGGAGGATAAAAATAATTACCCGGGGGAAAAAGTAAAAATTTCCCCAAACGTCCAAAATTACGCGAGGAACATAACGGTGGGACTCATACTCATCACTTGCGAAATCTTCGCGAGTTATATGTCAATTACTATCAACGATTAAGTTAATCAAAATTAATTAGAATTCGGAAATCCTAGCTATTACATCACACACCCCTAAAAAAAAGTTTCGTCCCGAAACTTGAACAATTCCCAAATCCTCTCGGACCCATACGCCGAGGTATAACTCTCACTCTTTCGATCGGAGGTATCACATCTCCGTTCAAAAGATCACAACCTATAACAATCTATAACATCAAGTATAAACATGGAGGAATCATCACTCCAGGAAACAGGGCCATAACGCTACCCAAAGGCGTAGAGGAATCACGTCTCTCTCCATACCACATCACAAAGCATAGAGGAAGCACATCTCTAGCCAAAACATATCACATGCATAGAGGAAATACGTCTCTAGCCAACCCATAAACATATACATCGCATAGAGGAATCACATCTCCAGTGAACTATGTCCATCAAGGTAGCATGGAGGAAAGAACCATCTCCAGCTGAATCCTAATCCCACTCAAATAGCATGGAGGAAAGAACCATCTCTAGCTATAAATATAATCATACTCGGGTAGCGTGAAGGAAGTAATCATCTCTAGCTATAGCATACATCACGCTAGCGCATCAAGATCTACTAAGATCACAAATCACATAACAACTAGCATGGAATAACACATCAAGGCATATAAACACATAAGCACAACATTCATCAAGATGACACTAAGATCTACTCGTGCTCCCACAAATGGGTCTGTCCCAACATATACTTTGGATAGTTCCTCAGGACACTATCCTCAGTCTCTCACATAGCCTCTTCAGGTCTTCATCTTGATCATCATATCCTCAATATGGGAATGTCTTTCGAATGCAAGCGTTTCATATCTCATTCCAAGAATGTAACCGAATGCTCAACAAAAGTGCGGTTGGACTCAACCACCAAATCATCGTAACTCACAAGGTGTCTCGAGTCTGGTATATACTTCCTCAGTTGAGACATAAGAAACACTGGGTGGATATCCACCAACTTCAGAGTGAAAGCTAAACATCATGTTGCCTTCACAAAACTGATCAAGATCTCAAGTAACTGACATATTGGAAACTCAATTCCCCTTTCCATAATACACAACTAACGTCTCACAACTGAGATACCTCCAGCCGGACATGAACTCTCACTTGAACTTTAGAGGTTAACACCTCTTGTCTACACACACAATTTGGCGACTATGTAGAGCCAACACTCTTCCTTTAATCATCGTTACTCGAACTATAAAATCCCGAGTCTGGTCATGTGTTATTTCCACTACTACTGCTAGATCACTTCTAGCATAAGGATATACGACATCTATGTCTATATATTGCCTCATAGGGTCATCCCAGAAAGATGCACGTCCTTCATTGTTATATAATAAAATCAGTAATGGAAGGTAATATAACCATCCACGTTTCCCATTCAACTTAAAAATTTTAATAGATCTTTAAGATCTAGATGATCCTCTCTAACTGACCATCTGTCAGGGGGTGAAGTGTAGTCATGAGGTACAAACCTGTCCCCAAAGCAGTCTGAATGTGCTGCCCAAAATCTCAAAGTAAAAGCATCCATCTCGATCAGAAATGATCGTTCTCGGTATACCATGGAGTCTCACTATTTGTCTAGTGTACTCCTCAGCCAATTCATTCACTAGCCACGTCCTTCTGATAGAAATGAAAGGTGCCGGTTTCATTAATTTGTTACCAACAATCCAGATAACATAAATCTTCTAGTGGGTCACAATCCCATAAAAAAGTCCATAGAGATGTCCTCCCAAATTCTACTACTGCACTGGTAGTGGGTGGGGCTTATCTCTAGATTGAAAATACTATATCTAGACCTGCTAACAGGTCACACACTGTATCACAAATCTAGTTATATCGGCTTCATACAATATAATCGTCTCATCTCGTGGTACATCTTACTCGTACCTGAATGTACTGAATAAGGCGTACAGTGTGTATACCATAATATTCTATGTCTCCATATGCATCAGCAAGTACATAAAAGTGGTCATGACTCTTCATCAGTCCATCTACTCCCATGGAGAACTATGGTGCCTCAATATGAGACATCCTTTCTCTAAACCTTGTCAAGGCCGCACAGGTCTCCAGCTTCTGTTGGACCTCATCAAACAGACCAGGTAGAACCACTGAGGTATAACTGAATATCCTCATCAAAGAACTGATTGTTCAACTCTAGCCAAGCTAGATCTCTCTGAAGTTGAAGTTGAACTATCAGTCTCACAATGATCTTCTCTTGGAGCGTCTTTCCATTCAAGTTATTGACGACAACATTCAATTTCTCTGAATGATATGGAATCTTCAAGTCAAATATTCAACCCTTGTTGCATAAAATATACTTCAGATTTCTATGATCTATAGAAATCTGACATGAAGATCACACCGGTACGGTCTTCAAAACTTAAAGGCTTGAACTACCACTACTAACTCTAAATCATGAATCGGGTAGTTCTCATCATACGTTCTCAACTGTAAATACACATATCAATAACCCTACTCCTCTGTAGTAATACACATCTCAGACTTAGCTGGGATGTATCACCGTAAATAACGGGATCCCAAAAATCTTCTAACTACAACAGAATGGAAGCAGAGGTCAAATGCCTCCTCAACTCTTCAGAACATAGACACACTGCTTTCATCACGTAGTTATGGTGGTCTTCTCAAAAGACTCGCAAATGAATATGTAATCATATAAAATACTTCCTCAAAGCATTGGTAGCAATCGGCTGAGCCAAGAAAACTACGTATTCCTTAATGTTCATCAGTATCTCCCATGTTACAACATACTTAATTCTCGCCAGGTTGTTCGCCCCTAGAGGTGTGTGCAAATAAGCTTTAAATTTATAAAACTAGAATAAAAGCAAGCGAACCCGCAGTGTACGGATCGGCGTAGATTAGCAAGTATTCCAGAGTATCGAACACAGGGATTTGGGTGGAACGAACTCGATTGCAGGTTATCAAGCGGTGAATATGGGAGTTTTGCAAATATTGGGAAAACAACAATCCTAAAGATCTAGGTATCCAGCTGTGGCAATCGATTCAAGATATACTAATGATATAAAGACAGAGTTAAGATATGCAAAGGTATACTAATGTAAGATAATCGTACGGTTGAGGTTCCAAAAACCTTATGTAACTCACCTAAAAGACTCTTCCTATACAGGTTGATGAGGCTCAATATAGAAAGGTTCTAAAGACAAGGATTAGCATCAAATACCCAAACCTATAATCTAAAGATCAAGACTAACTTATCCGATTGTTGTTGAGGCTCACAATCGAGGTAGAGGTTGTTGAGGCTTCACTACCACCTAGAAAAGACAAGTCTAAACTAAGCTAAAGCAAATCTTTAACTTTGGATTAAGGTAAAAGCAAGCTCGTAAACTTAAGGAAATTACGGTTGGATCTTGAGATTCCACGGTCGTGGAACTCAAGAACAGCCCGTAATTTAGGGTTGTCGGCGATAATCCTCTAACTCTCAGGGTCTAATCTGTTTGCGATCGATCTATCATCATCTAAGCCACAACTATCAACCCTTCACCTTAGAATTGTTAAGGGTTTTTAGCCAATAACAGTCATATTGATATTAATTCAAGAATTAAAAGACAAAAGATGAGAACTTTCAAGAACTATCAATAATCGTCAAATGAATCTCAGAATCACAGTCAAGAACAAGTGTTTATCAAAAGATTCAAAACGGAATAAGCAATCACAATCTTAGGAAAGAAAAGAAACGGGATGTCAATCCGATCCTAAATCAAACCTAAGCAAGAAGAGGAATCTTCTTGCAAAATCCTCCAAGAACTTCGATCTTCCACACGAAGATCACAAACAACAACTCTCCAATACGAACTTTGATCTTCAATGAGATCTCCAAAATTACCTCCAAGATGAGGGTTTTTGCGTTGCTAAGCGCGCGTTTTTGCCGCTAAACTAGGGTTGAAGGGTCGTAAGCGAGGTGACGGAATCTTGCTTCATCCGTCTTTTTATAATGCAGGGCAAAGTGTCGGCCCGGCCCGATCTTCAAAAGATCATGGCTTCGAAACATGGCGAAAAGATTCGCCAAGATCACGGTCGTGGAAGATTCCACGACCGTAATTTAGGGCGTGGAGACAAACACGGTTAGTTTCCACGGCCGTAATATCTCCTGGAATGAACATCGAATTCTGACTCAAAATCCACGGCCGTAATTTAGGGTGAGAGCGTGGTTCTTGCCTTCATTCGTGCATTCCTCAATCTAATACTCCAAATTGCTTCCAAAAAGTGTCCTCGATCTATGGACACATCAACTCAACTCTCCTTTTCTCGATTCCGTTCGGAAATATCTCCAAATCACCTATAATCAACATAGAACTCGTGTAGACATCCATATCGACAATATAGGCATTACTAGCTCACATATGCACAAAGCTCAATCAAAGACTATCAATATGAATCAAATACGATTAGAAAACGTGTCTAAAATATCACAATATTTCATGCTAACAAATAACCCCATACTTAGAACTTGCTTGTCCCTAAGCAAGGTCTTTCAAAAAGCTCTAAACAAGAGTTAGGATGAAATATGTGTACCTTCTTTTGGATGAATGTGACTTCTAAAGAATAGATCATTCTCAAACCTTGCTTCAATCGTTTTTCAAACTTTCACACACTCAATTAGAGAGTAAGAGGCAAAGAAAAATCATGAATCAATTTAGCTTCCAAACAAGCATTATAACCTTCAAATATTATCAAAATCAATCATAGGAACTTCAATTTAGATCACCAAGCCATATAACATTCTTTTGATCTTAAGGACTTTCAAAGAAAAGGTCTAGAGTATGGAAGGGAAGGGAAACTTTAAGGGAGAGTGGTGCATAAATCCGGGAAAGTGGACAACTACCTTCTTCTTCTTTTGCGGTTTCCGCAACACTTCACTTAGAGCTTCGCTCTCTCCTTTTCATTTTTCGACTTTACTTTTGGAGTTATGGATAGAGGTGCACAAAAACCGAAGCCTAGGAGATTGGCGTTTCTCAAAATTGCAAGAGATGCCTCAAACCCTTAGCGCACATACCATAATCCGCTAAGAATATCGCTCAATCCGACTTTGGCAAGACACAAACACCCGGCTATGTGAATGGTGCCGAGTTACTCATCGTCATGATTGACTTCCCCAAACCTATAATTTCTTTCTATTCAATTGATTGCAAATATATGCTCTCGTGGCCCTCCCACATCAAACATGCCTTTTTCTCATTCACTTTCCAAGTTCCCGGATGGGTAAGGGAGGCTAATATTTCAATGAGGAGTTAGATGATCAAAGAAGGAAGAAAGAAAGTATCGAATTGCCTTAATCATTTCAACAAGAAGTATAGGAACTTATAATGTGATTTCAACTTCAATTTCTTACATGATTTAGGTAACATTTTCACATTATACAACTTGCAAAAGAGGTAAAATTTATTCATTCAATTTCTTTTCGAATTACCATCCTTTCAAGCATGCAATTGTTATCAACTCAATTCGCAAGTAGTGATTATCATGGAAATCATATCGATTCGTTAGAAGCATCAAATTTTCAAAATTTTTCAATTTTTATGGGTTTTTAAAGTTCTTTTTCATGCAATGCAAGAATGAAATGTGTAACATATGATGAACATGTAATGATAGTCTCGGAATGAAAGCAACATATAGAGTAGAGTTATTACAAACATTTAGTACATCCCACCCCATACTTAGGACGAACATTGTCCCTAATGTTCACAAGAAAGAACAAAAGAAAGAAAAGAAAACGAAACTCACAAATGGTGGTGGGAATGTCTAAAAACGAGCGGTCCGGTCATCAATCACTGCGGCGCCGGTGGAGGTGGGAATGGAGAGAAGCTCGGATCATAGAACCGCCCAAACTGCTGGCGGTAGACGTCCCTCATCATGTGGTCAAGGTCGTCTAAGCGTCCGTCTCTAGCATCCGCCCGGATCTCTAATGCTCCGACTCTCTCTGAAAGTCCGGTAGCCCAATCCGGCATCCTCTCATACCATCCCGGGGCGTGATCATACCATGTGGGGGCATCGGCTGGTGCTGGTGCTGGTGGTGGCGGTGGTGCTGCTGGCTGCGTCGTGGACCAAGGAGGAGGTGTGCTGTACCAAGTGGGAGGTGTAGTCATCCACGTGGGCCTCTCGCTCACACTGGCGCGGCGAGATGACGAGCCTGAAGCTCTAGCTGGGTGTGGAGAGCGCCTAGGTACATCCTGGGTCGCATCCGGCTGATCCGGAAACGTGCCGAACTCCTGCTCTGCTCCTCCACCACTCTCGTACTGCTCTCCCATGTCCTCCTCATCCTCAGCCGGTGGTGGAACGTAAGGGGGAGCTACAAGCCTGTTCGCATGCATCGCAGCGAACGTCTCCTTCCAATTGTGGCGTCCTGCCACAATGGAATACTCTGGCAGCCACTCAATACCCCTGCCTGTCCTACTCTCCCAAGGCATGCCCGCATAAGGCGGACCTCTATGTGTGGGGAAGATGAGTCCCCTAACCATGAATGCATGTAGTCCTAGAGGTACGGCGGGTATGCGGGTGCAGGCTGAAAAGTCCACACCAAACGACCTAGCAATGTGGGTCACTATCCCACCATATCCAATGTTCCCTCTCGATTTGTTCTTGAGTTTACTCATTGTCGCCGCCAAAAGAGTAGCACAATCTGCGCGGCATCCATGAAGCATAGCGTAAAGAAGGAATAGCTCGTCCGTCTTGATCTTTTGGGGCGTCTCCGTCCTAGGAAAGAGACACTCCGAAAGGACACGGTGGGCTATCTTCAAGGCCAAATGATA
Organism: Fagopyrum esculentum; assembly: GCA_033239045.1. Taxonomy (NCBI): domain Eukaryota; kingdom Viridiplantae; phylum Streptophyta; class Magnoliopsida; order Caryophyllales; family Polygonaceae; genus Fagopyrum; species Fagopyrum esculentum. Next base: position 5,571,087 of record BSUD01000004.1, on the reverse strand, counting down.
CATCAATTTAGCCTTGGTTACAGCTGGATGCCAACGGTCCTCGTCGGCGTAGATCATAGCCACTTCCTCCCAAAAGTCCTTGGCGGAAACGTTTCTAGGGAGTCGACCGTTGTAGGTCTCATGGAACCCAAAAATGGTCCCGAACTCAACAATGCTCAAATGGTAGTCTCTATTCATGAGACGGAAGGAGACGGTCCTATCAACATGACTGTGCTCGAAAGACGTCACAACCTCTCGGGTGATCTCCTCATAAGCGTCTTCACGAATGTTCGTGAAGACAAGCAAACCGGCTCTATCCAAGAGCCATGTAAGGTCATCTACTATGTTGAGAGGATGTAGATCCTCCAACAACAAATATCTAGGACCTATCACTGTCCTCTTCTCTATTTTCTCAAGTGCAGCTATGTGGTTTTCGTGTATGATCGGGATGCTAGGGGGAGGGGGTGAAGATGGAGGTGAAGGTGAGGATGGTGGTGAGGGAGATGAGGGTGGTGGTGTCCTAGATGTGGAGGGGTTGCCCTTTCTCTTCTTATTTTGCTCCCCTTTCTTTTCCTTAATCCTTCCCGACATCCTCCTTACAAAATCCATTTCTGTTCAAAATTACGGTTTGTTCTTCGAAAACCACGGCCGTGGAACCTCCAGAGACCGTAATTCTAGACAGAATCTTGTGAATCTCAGCAAATTCACCAAATCTCACCACAACAAGCAGTCCTAATCTAATTCCTTCCAATCTTTATCAGTTCTTCCTAAAAATCTATGGCAAAAACGAACCAAATCCACTAGAATTGAAGAGAAGGAAATAACCTCTTTTTCGGATTGAAAAATCCAAAATGCGGGTTTGTTGATCGTTTTCCACTCGATTTGTTGCTTGGATCCTGTTCTTGGTTGGATTTGCTGCAGTTTAGAGCGAAGAATCGTTGAAAACGATTAAAGAACGAAGATTTGGGAGAAGTTGCGGGTTTTCGGTATTTAGGGCGTGGAATTGGGGAGGAATTGTGGTGTTTTTGTGATGAAGTGTGGCTTTTATACTCGCAGGCAAATTTTCAAAAATCACGGTCTATCGGGGCATTCCACGGCCGTGGAAATGTACAGACCCGTAATTTTGGTGATTTTTCACAGGCCTTTGAGAATTACGGCCACTGTAGCTATGGCGACCGTAATTTAGACCGTGGAACCTTCTGTAAAGCTTCAAAGTCCAAATTTCGTCACTTCTCTTCGACATTATCCCTCCTTTCTCCTTTTCCATCGATCCTACAACCAAAAACACGAACATACCGGGAGAAATCGAGGCAAAATAAAGCAAAAACTTTTATTCTAAGCTAAACTATGAATCGAAAACAAAAATTGAGAATGCAATACCTTGGGTTGCCTCCCAAGAAGCGCTTTGTTTAAGGTCCGTAGCTAGACCAGTCTCGCACTTATTCGAGTGCGGTAGGTGCAAACTCCTCAGCTTGGAGTTCCGGTGAGTACTTCTTGAGCCGTTGGCCGTTCACCTTAAAACTTCCGCTAGCTTCACCCCATACTTCAACTGCACCATGGGGGAAAATACGCTTAATTAGAAAAGGTCCAGTCCAACGAGATTTTAACTTACCTGGAAAGAGGCGAAGTCTCGAATTGAAGAGGAGAACTTGATCTCCTTCTTGGAAGTCCTTTGGGATGATATGCTTATCATGCCAACGCTTTGCTCTTTCCTTGTAGATCTTAGCGTTTTCATAGGCGTTCAAACGGAGTTCATCCAGCTCGTTGATGTCTAGGAGACGCTTCTCTCCCGCTTCCTTCATGCCGAAATTCAGCCATTTGATAGCCCAGAACGCTTTGTGCTCTAGCTCTACCGGCAAATGACAAGACTTCCCATACACAAGGTTGTATGGTGTGGTTCCTATGGGAGTCTTGTATGCGGTCCGGTATGCCCATAATGCATCATCTAGTTTCAAGGACCAATCCTTCCTAGTCCTTGAAACCGTCTTCTCTAGAATTCCCTTGATCTCCCTATTTGAGATCTCGACTTGTCCACTCGTTTGTGGATGGTAAGGGGTGGCGATCTTGTGAGTAACCCCATACTTGGTTAGAAGAGCTTCAAAGCGACGGGCTATGAAGTGAGAACCTCCATCACTAATGATCGTCCTTGGCGTCCCGAATCGCGGAAAGATGGTCTTGTTGAAGAACTTGACCACCACCATGGCATCATTTGTGGGAGAGGCAATTGCTTCGACCCATCTAGTGACGTAATCTACCGCCAATAGTATGTATTGGTTTCCATAAGAAGAAGGGAATGGTCCCATGAAATCGACTCCCCAAACGTCGAAAATCTCCACCTCTTGGATGTTGTTGAGGGGCATCTCGTTCCTTCTAGAGATATTGCCTGTTATTTGACAAGCATCGCAACAAGAAACAAAGGATTGCACATCTTTAAATAAAGTAGGCCAATAGAATCCAGATTGCAATACCTTTGCGCTAGTTTTGTTCGAACTAGCGTGTCCTCCACAAGGTAGTGAATGACAATGACGGATGACACTTTGCATCTCATCTTCCGGCACACATCGCCGGATGATGCCATCCGGACCTCTCTTAAAGAGGAGAGGCTCGTTCCAATGGTATTCCCGGACGTCCTTGAAGAACTTTTTCCTTTGTGCGTATGACAGTCCGGGTGGTATCTCCTGGCAAATCAAATAGTTAACAAAATCAGCAAACCATGGTTCGTTACCTTTGGAGACTACCTTGATACACTCCTCTATGATATGTAGGTGTTCATCCGGAAAGGAGTCATCAATGGGTAAATGGTCGTCCTCTAGATGTGTTAGACGACTCAAATGATCCGCAACAGAATTTTCTGAGCCTTTCTTGTCGCGGATCTCAAGATGGAATTCTTGTAGGAGAAGAATCCATCTAATGAGCCTTGGCTTCGCATCTTTCTTTGCAAGGAGGTATCGGATCGCAGCATGATCCGTGTAGACAACCACCTTTGCACCTACAAGATAAGAGCGAAACTTGTCAATAGCATAAACAATGGCTAGAAACTCTTTTTCCGTAGTGGCGTAGTTGAGCTGGGCTTCGTCTAGCGTCTTGCTAGCGTAGTATATGGCGTGGGTTCGTCCTTCCTTTCGTTGCCCAAGAACAGCTCCAATGGCTACGTCACTAGCATCACACATAATCTCGAAGGGGAGAGTCCAATCCGGGGGTTGGATAATGGGTGCTGAAATCAGAGCTTGCCGAATGGTGTTGAACGCATCTAGACATTCCTGTGAAAACTCAAAAACTGCATCCTTCATCAATAGATTAGTGAGAGGTTTTGATATCTTAGAAAAGTCCTGAATGAAACGTCTATAAAATCCAGCATGTCCTAGGAAACCTCTTATTCCCTTCACCGAAATTGGGGGAGGAAGTTTCTCTATGGTCTCTATTTTAGCTTTGTCTACCTCTATCCCTCTACTAGAGACTAAGTGACCTAACACGATTCCTTCCTTAACCATGAATTGACACTTCTCCCAATTAAGAACTAGGTTAGTGTCTTCTCATCTTTGCAAAACAAGAGAAAGGTTAGAAAGACAATCGTTAAAAGAGGAACCGTAAACGGAGAAGTCGTCCATGAAGACTTCCATGATTTCCTCTACATAAGATGGCCATCATGCACCGTTGAAAGGTGGCTGGGGCGTTGCAAAGCCCGAACGGCATTCTCCTATAAGCGAACGTACCCCAAGGGCACGTGAATGTGGTCTTCTCTTGATCATCCGGATGTATCGGGATCTGAAAGAAACCACTATAACCGTCAAGGTAGCAAAAGTATGAATGTTGTGCTAACCTTTCAAGCATTTGATCGATGAATGGCAATGGAAAGTGATCCTTCCGCGTTGCATTGTTGAGCTTGCGGTAGTCTATGCACATTCGCCATCCAGTTACGGTTCGGGTAGGAATGAGTTCGTTGTTTTTATTGGTGATGACCGTCATTCCTCCCTTCTTTGGAACTACTTGAACTGGGCTCACCCACTTGCTATCGGAGATAGGATAGATGATACCTGCATCAAGAAGTTGAAGAATTTCCTTCTTGACAACCTCCTTCATGGTCGGATTCAACCGCCTTTGAGGTTGTCTTGAAGTTCTAAAGTCCTCCTCCATTAGTATTTTGTGCATGCATAGGGAGGGTTTAATTCCTACTAAGTCCTCAATAGTATAGCCTATGGCTTTTCTATGCTTCCTAAGGACAATCATGAGCTGTTCATGTTCATCTACGCTTAATTCGGAACTAACGATAACCGGGAAGGTGGAATTAGATCCAAGAAAAGCGTACCTTAGATGAGTAGGAAGTGGTTTAAGTTCCATTGCTTTCGGAACTTCCAATGATCCTTGAGGAGCTTCCGATGTTTCCTTAGAAGTTTCTAAGGATGTTGAATGGTTTGGAGAAGAATTAGAAGAAGTTGAAGAAGTATGCCGATCGCCTTTTTCCACGGTCAAAATTACGGTTTCCTCTGGTATTCCACGGCCGTAATATCCTCTGGAATGGAGGTTGATTTTGGTCGTGGAATCCACGGTCGTGGAATACAGAGTATGACCGTGGATTCGAGTATTCTCAGCCTCATCGTGGAGTTTTTCAAACTCCACTTCATGCATCTCTTCTTGTGCTTCTAAAGCTTCAATTTCCTCTTTGCACTCTTCTTCTTCTCCTACATCGGTTAGACTCATAGTAATAACCTTTTGTAAGGGATCGTTAAAGAGAATCGCACTTACCTCCTCCCTAGATAAACCTTCTTCGTCTTGGACATTATAAATATCCTCATCAAAGATTGGCTCCTTCACTAGAGTGGAAAGAACGAACTCTACTTTCTCTTCCCCAATATCAAAGGTGAGTCTCCCATTCTTGCAATCGACCATGCAGCCGGAAGTTGCAAGAAACGGCCTTCCGAGTATGATCGGGACCGGACTATCTGCAGGAATGTCAAGTACGACAAAATCAATGGGGACAAAGAACTTGTCTAGCTTGACTGGGACGTCTTCTACAATGCCGACGGGACGAGTAATGGATCGATCCGCCATGTATAACGTCATCTTCACTGGTTTAGGGTCGCCTAAACCGATCTTCCTGCACAATGCAAGTGGTATGATGCTCACACTTGCTCCCAAGTCACATAAAGCGTCATATGTGACCTCTCCCACTCCAATGGGAATGCAAAATGACCCCGGATCTTTCAGCTTTGGGGGCATTTTCTCCTTCATAGTCTTGATGAGATCCGAAGAATCCGAACTCATCTTGACCTCTCCAAAATCTTCTAGCTTCCTCTTGTTAGAGAGGAGCTCCTTCAAGAACTTGCCATAAGCCGGCATACCTACGATAGCATCAATGAAAGGTATATTAATATGCAGTTTGCTCATGAGTTCTATGAACTTACCGAATTGCTTGTCTAGGCGCGCTCGCGCTCTAGATTGGGGGAACGGTAGGGGAGGTTTGAAAGCTGGAGGGAGAACATAGACGTCCTCCTTCTCCTTCCCCTTTTCTTTGCCTTTCTCTACGGGGACTTCAACAAACGTAGGCTGCGGATCGGTGGTAGTCACTCCGCTCCTAGTTGTAATCGCCATTACCCTTCCCTTAGGGTTGTCCTCCGTCTTTCCTGGAAGTTTCCCTTGATTTCTAGGAACTTCCTCCGCATGGTTGAACATTTGATTTTCCAAAACCTTTTGAGATTTGTCAACCTTAGAAATTTGATCATCAACCTTGATGATGTGGTTCTCCAACCCTTGAAGCTTTCCCAAGATTGTTTCCAACATGGGATCCGGCTTCTCCTTTCCCGTATTGTTTCCTCCATTTGATGATTGCCCCTGGCTTTTCAAAGGAGTAGAGGAAGAAGAGGGTGGAGTTAGTGAATTGGAATTGGAAGGATAGGAGTTACCGGAATTTTGTTGATTGGATCGCCAATTGTTGTTGTTCGAACCCCGATTGTTGTTCCAATTGTTGTTGTTCCGGTTGTTGTTGTTTCCATTCCAATTGTTATTCCGGTTATTGTTCCGGTTATTGTTGTTGCGGTTGGTGTTATCACCGCCGTTGTTGTTGCCCAAATAGCCAACATCCTTCTCTTGTTGCTTTGGAAAGTTGGTTTTGATAGTCTCCTTCAACTCTTTAATCTCATTGTTGAGGGAGAAAATCTGATTTTGAGCTTCATGTGTGAGCTTTGCTCCTTGCTCCACACGATTTCCCTCCACTTTCCGGTGGGAATACTTCTCTATGACTCTTGCTTGCTTCTCAATGAAGTCCCAAGCGTCATCTTCTCTCATGTCCATGAACGTTCCGCATGAGAGGGATTGAAGGTTGAATTGCGTTCCCGCATCTAGCCCCTTGTAGTAAATTTCCAGCAAGGCAAGCTTGGATATGCCATGATGAGGGCAATCCAAGAGCAAATCCTGAAACATTTCCCAAGATTGGAACAAACTTTCGTTAGGTCTCATAGAAAAAGCATTAATCTTACCTCTAAGTTCCGCCGTTTTGGAGGGCGGGAAGAACTTGGTGAGAAACTCTGCGGAGAGGTCTTCCCACGTTTCTAGTTTCCCACTAGGAAGAGCTTGGTACCAAGACAGCGCTTTCCCTTTCAAAGAGAAAAAGAAAGGTTTGAGCTTATAGCTGTTGGTAGTAGCGCTCTTTGGTCTCATCGTCTCCATCATACACTCAAAGTTTTGCAAGTGTTGGTGTGGAGATTCAGTGCTTGTACCGCCAAACTGGCTTTGGCGAACAAGAGTGATAACTTGAGGGTTGAAGCTAAACCCTTGTACATCTTCAGCATCAAAGTTCACACCTAAACGGCGTGGTTGTTGTGTTGGATCCATCCGCTGGCCAAGAGTTCTCGGCTCATTATCCACACGTTCGACCCTCGCATTCCTAGGTGGAATGCGGCGGTTAGCAGCTCCTTGTTGATTGAAAGGATTTATATTGATCGTGGGATCAATCTCTTCTAGCGGAGGCATGGAAGAATCACTATCATCGGTGGATGAGTGGTTTCTTCTTCTAGACCTTGTTCTCCTTCTCGAGGACTTCTTGCCCACCTTATCTTCAAGATCGCTCATCTTTATCTTCATTTGGACGATCATGTCTTGTAGACCGTTAACTTGAGTTTGATGACGATCCATCTCATCCTGGAGGAGAGTCTCATTCCATCGGAGTTGAGCTTCCTTCTCCGCCAACTTTGTTTGAAGATTGTGCTCGTTTTCTTCAGCCATCTTCCTTTCCTTGCGCTTTTGCCTCAAGGTCTTCTCTAGCTCTTGATCAAGAGGTAAGAGATCTTCGGTGTTCCTAGACCTGCGCATGCACTCAAAGAAAAAATCAAATAACGAGAGCAAGCTCCCAAGCTTGACAACCGGCTACCGGATTCGGACGAAGCCAAATCCCCGGCAACGGCGCCAAAAACTTGTTCGCCCCTAGAGGTGTGTGCAAATAAGCTTTAAATTTATAAAACTAGAATAAAAGCAAGCGAACCCGCAGTGTACGGATCGGCGTAGATTAGAAAGTATTCCAGAGTATCGAACACAGGGATTTGGGTGGAACGAACTCGATTGCAGGTTATCAAGCGGTGAATATGGGAGTTTTGCAAATATTGGGAAAACAACAATCCTAAAGATCCAGGTATCCAGCTGTGGCAATCGATTCAAGATATACTAATGATATAAAGACAGAGTTAAGATATGCAAAGGTATACTAATGTAAGATAATCGTACGGTTGAGGTTCCAAAAACCTTATGTAACTCACCTAAAAGACTCTTCCTATACAGGTTGATGAGGCTCAATATAGAAAGGTTCTAAAGACAAGGATTAGCATCAAATACCCAAACCTATAATCTAAAGATCAAGACTAACTTATCCGATTGTTGTTGAGGCTCACAATCGAGGTAGAGGTTGTTGAGGCTTCACTACCACCTAGAAAAGACAAGTCTAAACTAAGCTAAAGCAAATCTTTAACTTTGGATTAAGGTAAAAGCAAGCTCGTAAACTTAAGGAAATTACGGTTGGATCTTGAGATTCCACGGTCGTGGAACTCAAGAACAGCCCGTAATTTAGGGTTGTCGGCGATAATCCTCTAACTCTCAGGGTCTAATCTGTTTGCGATCGATCTATCATCATCTAAGCCACAACTATCAACCCTTCACCTTAGAATTGTTAAGGGTTTTTAGCCAATAACAGTCATATTGATATTAATTTAAGAATTAAAAGACAAAAGATGGGAACTTTCAAGAACTATCAATAATCTTCAAATGAATCTCAGAATCACAGTCAAGAACAAGTGTTTATCAAAAGATTCAAAATGGAATAAGCAATCACAATCTTAGGAAAGAAAAGAAACGGGATGTCACAGGTCAACCATGATCCCACTGGCGGAGACAATATGACCTAAAAAGGCTACCGTTGGCACCTCAACTTACACTTAGAGAGCGTAGAATACAACCCTCTATCTCTCGAAATCTGCAAAACGGTCCTCAAATAATCGGTCTACTATTATCTGGTATGAGAGTATACTGACATGTCATCAATGAAGTCCACCACCAACTAACCAAGGAAGTCGATGAAGATACTTTTCATCAACTCCATAAAAACTAATAAAACCTTCGTCAACCCAAAAGACATCACTACAAACTTGTAGTGTCCATAACGGGTATGGGATGCTATCTAATACACATGCTTCTCTCTCATCCATGACTAGGGATATATTGAGCACAAAGGAATCCTGAAAACACAATTGCTTCTTGAAGCTAACTCATCAGGTCGTCAATACGGAACATGGAACCCACTAGGGTAAAACAAGCCCGTTTCGGTCAACTTTTCAAGTTATCCGTACAATATCTCAACAAGCACCATATAGTGGCTTTCCCATTCAATCTTGTATCATACTTCAACTCGATAACAATGTCCACACTCCGTTGAGGTGACCACTAGACGGTTCACTAACACGTCTGTAAACTCATAAACAACTAGAATACCTTCCAATGTTGGACTATCTCGCTCCTTCATGGTATAACACTAGAGGACGTCATATCCCTATGCAATCAGCTCGCTGCTCGTACAGTCTTGATGACAAACCCGTCTCTTCAAAGGTCTTAACCTCAGAAGACCTCTATTTAACTCAACTCAGTAAAGACTATTATAGTCTTACTATTAAAAGCTAACACCACATGATATCTATTCATCCAAACCATACACATAATGACTTCCTCATGCACCTACGACATGACAAAGAAGTCTGCAACCATACACGGGTCCCTGAATAAGGGAACAAACACGCATCTCACGGGTATCTCAAACCCAAAAAGGTAATCCTGTAAAGAAAAATCCACCTTCTACTATATATCAAAATTCAACCATTAACGCATGCATCGAAAGACATAACGTGCATAACACTCACAACAAGCAAAACTCCACCAGGTAAACCATTAACGAGAATGGTACCTATAACAGCTAACACTCATAGCTCCTCTACATATCATCACTCAATGTCAGATCCATGCTCCTCAGGTATCACTAAGGTCATTACTATAGCCTCCACTTCCACTCTTTCTGCACCGGAAAGAGGAAGGTCTTGCTGGGAAGAAACACCACCGTGTTGACAGAAAGGGCCTGATGGCCTAGCTCACCACAAGTGAAACAAGCTATCAATGCAAAAGGGCACATAGAACGCAAATGATCTGGATAGCCACAACTAAAACATAATCATCCCATCCTTGCAACGTGTGTAACTGAAGGGTAACTCGACCTTCGTCGTCCACATGGAATGATCTCACTCTTGAAGGGAACCTGTAAAGGCAATACCTTGCCCTGTCGACAAAACATCACTCTAAGCCCTACTTTAACACACGTAAAGCATATGATGGGCGCCTTTGGGCACACAGCTCGCCGGTGTCCAAACTTCCCACAAATAAAACACTGTAGTTCCATGTCAGTCGTCTTCATAGCGAAAGGACCACTTGGTTGTCCTGGTATCTAACTTGGTTCACCATTCATCATCTTTGCTTCTCCACTAATTGATTCAATCCGTTGCTTATTCTCTGATCCAGAAGCTTCAGTTGATCTCACAGATGTTGGTAAATCCGGTGTCGATCTACCCGCTATCACCGCTTCATATACTTGTTACATATATTCTTGAAACTCGGATCTACTCATGGAGACACAATCAGCCTCTTCAAACTCGTTCTCTGCCATAGGCGAAATAACAGCGAAAACTGGTCCCTGACTTATCACCACTGGAGGAAGAGGGGTGTGCCCCTACCTCATCCCACTACAGATACTACTCTAGTCTGAGTCATCTGTAGGATATACGCACCTAATCTTATAAGGCTATTTATATGCCATAGGTATCGATATGTATATAATACATCAACATAATCAATAGTACACACATATATATATACATATCTACGCTGCAGAGATCCATGGCAGAGGTGACGACTTCTCGTACATTCTATCCCAAAACCACACTTAAAACCAAAACCTTTGAAAACGTTAGATCCCATGTGGGCTCTGTTTATTTTACCTATCAAACCTCATTGCAGGTAGCAAGTGCCATTGTTGTCAACCTGGGCTCTGATACCAACTTTGTAACACCCCAAATCCGCGGGACTCGGGATGTCACATTGGGCTAGGATCTCACAATGGATCCTGACCCTAGCCTGACAACAAGTTCACTGGACCTTACAACATGGCACTGACAGATATAAAACAAATACATAAACCAGTATAAACTGTACGACCCAAAGTAAACAACAACATAGCCGATTATATAAAACAACATCCTCACATAGGAGGTACAAAAGATCATCCCCACACAGGAGGGGAAACACAACAACCCAAAACCAACCACCTAATATACGAGAGTCCTCGGCCTGTCACCCTGCCAGATCACTCAGTAGCGCCTAACTTGTAAACATCTACAACATGGTAATAACCATTAGCTATCCATACACATATATAGAGTAATGCATAAGCACAATCACACATAGGGAAAGATAAACATATCAGCATGCTTTCACTCATTTACCCATTTATTCATCTCAATATAATGGTCATTCACTCAAATCGTATAAATATATAATATATATGAAACTAGGTGACTTGAGGACCGATACATCCTCGCCTCTGACCCTGCTAGCCAGCCGTACTAGTATCGGTCACACAATTCGTGTACCCTATGGGAGTGGATTGTGCCCTTCCTGTAAACCGGTCTGGCCTGACATCAGAGAACCTCCCAGACTCCACGGCGGGATGAAAGGGAAAGGTTATCACAACCACGCAATGGGGCAATCAATAAAACATAGGTCGGTAAATACGACATCACATGCTATCATAGCAAACATATAAGGCATACACCACTCATACAAACACCCCATATAAGGATGGTAGCTAAGTAAGTCCTACGGACTTACCTCAACCTCGTACAAACTCAACCACGATCACCTCTACACTGGAGGGACAACACGGCCTATAAACAAGGCATAAAGAGATATATCAACCTGTATTCATCAAAGGGGTCAAACCTAGACCCAAAGGGATCCATAAGGATCATACTCAATCTATGAGCCTTACAACCAAGTAAACCTCAATATCTCAACATAACTCACTATTCCTCAAATTTCAAGGTAGTATCTAATCAACATTCCTCAATCTCAATTTTAATCCTAATTCAATTAATTAACCTTTAATTAATTAATTAGATTTCGCCAAAATAACGTTTTGCCCGCAGGAAATTTCTAAACCTCCTGTCATCAGATTTCATCAAACAAACTATCCATAATCACCAGAATAATATAACGACCATAATGGATTTTCTAATTATCCATTTTGACAAGCCTAAAGTCAATTTAGGCCAAATCGCAGTACAGAAAACGAATGAATTCATAACTTATTCGTTACTAACCCGATTGACGATCTGAAAGAAGATTCGTAATCACAGCGACGCAGGCTACGCATGGACAACATCAAATTCACCGGAATCTGAGCGACGGAACCTGCCTGGTGACATATATGCTCTATTCGCCCCTAGAGGTGTGTGCAAATAAGCTTTAAATTTATAAAACTAGAATCAAGCAAGCGAACCCGCAGTGTACGGATCGATATAGTTAAGCAAGAATTCCAGAGTATCGAACACAGGGATTTGGGTGGAACGAACTCGATTGCAGGTTATCAAGCAAGTGAATATGGGAGTTTTGCAAATATTGGGAAAACAACAATCCTAAAGATCCAAGTATCCAGCTGTGGCAATCGATTCAAGATATACTAAATGATATAAAGACATAGTTGAGATATGCAAAGGTATACTAATGTAAGGTAATCGTACGGTTGAGGTTCCAAAAACTTTATGTAACTCACCTAAAAGAAACTCCCTATACAGGTTGTTGAGGCTCAATATAGAAAGATTCTAAAGACGAGGATTAGCATCAAATACCCAAACTTATAATCTAAAGATCAAGACTAACTTATCCGATTGAGGTTGTTGAGGCTCACAATCGAGGTAGAGGTTGTTGAGGCTTCACTACCACCTAGAAAAGACAAATCTAAACTAAGCTAAAGCCAATCTTTAACTTTAGATTAAGGTAAAAGCAAGCTCGTAAACTAGAAGGAAATTACGGTTAGATCTTGAGATTCCACGGTCGTGGAACTCAAGAACAGCCCGTAATTTTAGGTTGTCGACGATTCTCTCTAACTCTCAGGGTCTAATCTGTTTGCGATCGATCTATCATCACCTATGCCACAACTATCAACCCTTCACCTTAGAATTGTTAAGGGTTTTTAGCCAATAACAGTCATATTGATATTAATTCAAGAATTAGAAGATAAAAGATGTAAACTTTCAAGAACTATCAATAATTTCAAATGAATCTCAAGATCAAAATCAATAACAAGTGTTTATCAAAAGATTCAAAACGGCGTAAACGATCACAACCTTAGGAAAGAAGAGAAACGGGATGTCAATCCGTTTCCAAATCAAACCTAAACAAGAAGAGCGATCTTCTTGCAAAATCTTCCAAGAACTTCGATCTCCAATGAGATCTCCCAATTACCTCAAAACGAGGGTTTATGCGTTGCTAAACGTCGATTGTAAGCGAGCCTATGTGAGGACGTAACGAAGATGACGGAATCTCTTTTCTTTCGTCTTTTTATAATGCAGGGCAAAGTGTCGGCCCGGCCCAATCTTCAAAAGATCATGGCTTCGAAACATGGCGAAAAGATTCGCCAAGATCACGGTCGTGGAAGATTCCACGACCGTAATTCTAGGGCGTGGAAACAATTACGGTTAGTTCCACGGCCCTCTGGAATGAACATCGAATTCTGACTTAGAATCCACGGCCGTAATTCTGAACGTGGTTTGTGGTACGGCCGTATTCTAGGGCGTAATTTAGGGCAAGAACGTGATTCTTCCCTAAACTTCGTGCATTCCTCAATCTAAGACTCCAAATTGCTTCCAAAAAGTGTCCTCGACCTATGGACATATCAACTCAACTCTCCCATGCTCGATTCCGTTCGGAAATAGCTCCAAATCACCTATAATCAACATAGAACTCGTGTAGACATCCATATCGACAATATAGGCAATACTAGCTCACATATGCATAAAGATCAATCAAAGACTATCGATATGAATCAAATACGATTAGAAAACGTGCCTAAAATACCACAATATTTCATGCTAACAAATAACCCCATACTTAGCACTTGCTTGTCCCTAAGCAAGGTCTTTCAAAAAGCTTTAAACAAGAGTTAGGATGAAATAATGTGTACCTTCTTTTGGATGAATGTGACCTCTAAAGAATAGATCATTCTCAAACCTTGCTTCAATCGTTTTTCAAACTTTCACACACTTAATTAGAGAGTAAAAGGCAAAGAAAACTCATGAATCAATTTAACTTCCAAACAAGCATTATAACCTTCAAATATTATCAAAATCAATCATAAGAAACTTCAATTTAGATCACTAAGTCATATAAGATTATTTTGATCTTAAGGACTTTCAGAGAAAAGGTCTAGAGTATGGAAGGGAAGGGAAAACTTTAAGGGAGAGTGGTGCATAAATCCGGGAAAGTGGACAACTACCTTCTTCTTCTTTTGCGGTTTCCGCAACACTTCACTTAGAGCTTCGCTCTCTTCTTTTCATTTTTCGACTTTACTTTTGGAGTTATGGATAGAGGTGCACAAAAACCGAAGCCTAGGAGATTGGCGTTTCTCAAAATTGCAAGAGATGCCTCAAACCCTTAGCGCACATACCATAGTCCGCTAGGAATATCGCTCAATCCGACTTTGGCAAGACACAAACACCCGGCTATGTGAATGGTGCCGAGTTACTCATCGTCATGATTGACTTCCCCAAACCTATAATTTCTTTCTATTCAATTGATTGCAAATAATTGCTCTCATGGCCCTCCCACATCAAACATGCCTTTTTCTCTTTCACTTTTCCAAGTTCCCGGATGGGTAAAGGAGGCTAATATTTCAATGAGGAGTTAGATGATCAAAGAAAGAGGAAAGAAAGTATCGAATTGCCTTAATCATTTCAACAAGAAGTATAGGAACTTATAATGTGATTTCAACTTCAATTTCTCAACATGATTTAGGTAACGTTTTCACATTATAAAACTTGCAAAAGAGGTAGAATTCATTCATTCAATTTCTTTTCGAATTACAATCCTTTTAAGCATGCAATTGTTATCAAACTCAATTCGCAAGTAGTGATTATCATGGAAATCATATCGATTCATTAGAAGCACAAAATTTTCAAAATTTTTCAATTTTTATGGGTTTTTAAAGTTCTTTTTCATGCAATGCAAGAATGAAACGTGTAACACATAATGAATATGCAATGATAGTCTTGAAATGAAAGCAACATAAAGAGTAGAGTTATTACAAACTTTTAGTACATCCCACCCCATACTTAGGACGAACATTATCCCTAATGTTCACAAGAAATAACAAAAGAAAGATAAGAAAAAGAAACTCACAAGTGGTGGCGGGAATGTCTAAAACGAACGGTCATGCATCGATCACTGCGGCGCCGGTGGAGGTGGGAATGGGGAGAAACTCGGATCATAGAACCGCCCAAACTGCTGGCGGTAGACGTCCCTCATCATGTGGTCAAGGTCGTCTAGGCGTCCATCTCTAGCATCCGCCCGGATCTCTAGTGCTCCGACTCTCTCCGAAAGTCCGGTAGCCCAATCCGGCATCCTCTCATACCATCCCGGGGCGTGATCATACCATGCGGGGGCATCGGCTGGTGCTGGTGCTGGTGGTGGCGGTGGTGCTGGTGGTGGCGGTGGTGCTGCTGGCTGCGTCGTGGACCAAGGAGGGGGTGTGTCGTACCAAGTGGGAGGTGTAGTCATCCACGTGGGCCTCTCACTCACGCTGGCGCGGCGAGATGACGAGCCTGAAGCTCTAGCTGGGCGTGGAGAGCGCCTAGGTACATCCGGGGCCGCCTCCGGCTGATCCGGAAACGTGCCGAACTCCTGCTCCGCTCCTCCACCACTCTCGTACTGCTCTCCCATCTCCTCCTCATCCACAACCGGTGGTGGAACGTAAGGGGGAGCTACAAGCCTGTTCGCATGCATCGCAGCGAACGTCTCCTTCCAATTGTGGCGTCCTGCCACAACGGAATACTCTGGCAGCCACTCAATACCCCTGCCTGTCCTACTCTCCCAAGGCATGCCCGCATAAGGCGGACCTCTATGTGTGGGGAAGATGAGTCCCCTAACCATGAATGCATGTAGTCCTAGAGGTACGGCGGGTATGCGGGTGCAGGCTGAAAAATCTACACCAAACGACCTAGCAATGTGGGTCACTATCCCACCATATCCAATGTTCCCTCTCGATTTGTTCTTGAGTTTACTCATCGTCGCCGCCAAAAGAGTAGCACAATCTGCGCGGCATCCATAAAGCATGGCGTAAAGAAGGAATAGCTCATCCGTCTTGATCTTTTGGGGCGTCTCCGTCCTAGGAAAGAGACACTCCGAAAGAACACGGTGAGATATCTTCAAGGCTAGATGGTACATCAATCTAGCCTTGGTATCAGCTGGTTGCCAACGGTCCTCGTCGGCATAAATCATGGCCACTTCCGCCCAAAAATCCTTGGCGGAAACGCCTCTAGGAAGTCGACCGTTGTAGGTCTCATG
This sequence comes from Fagopyrum esculentum, assembly GCA_033239045.1. Taxonomy (NCBI): domain Eukaryota; kingdom Viridiplantae; phylum Streptophyta; class Magnoliopsida; order Caryophyllales; family Polygonaceae; genus Fagopyrum; species Fagopyrum esculentum. The sequence goes on along the minus strand of BSUD01000004.1, from coordinate 5,554,971 downwards.
GAACCCGAAAATGGTCACGAACTCAACAATGCTCAAGTGGTAGTCTCGATCCATAAGACGGAAGGAGACGGTCCTATCTACTGGGCTGTGCTCAAAGGACGTCACAACCTCTCGGGTAATCTCCTCGTAAGCGTCTTCACGAATGTTCGTGAAGACAAGCAATCCGGCTCTATCCAAGAGCCATGTAAGGTCATCAACTATGTTGAGAGGATGTAGATCCTCCAACAACAAGTACCTAGGGCCAATCACTGCCCTCTTGTCTATCCTTTCAAATGCAGCTAGGTGGTTTTCGTGTATGGTTGGGATGCTAGGGTGAGGGGGTGAAGATGGAGGTGAAGGAGAGGATGGTGGTGAGGGAGATGAGGGTGGTGGTGCCCTAGAGGTGGAGGGGTTGCCCTTTCTTTTCTTATTTTGCTCCCCTTTCTTTTCCTTAATCCTTCCCGACATTCTCCTTACAAAGTCCATTTCTGTTCAAAATTACGGGTTGTTCTATAGAAACCACGGCCGTGGAACCTCCAGAGACCGTGATTCGACACAGAATCTCGTGAATCTCAGCAAATTCACCAAATATCACCACAACAAGCAGTCCTAATCTAATTCCTTCCAATCTTTGTCAGTTCTTCCTAAAAATCTATAGCAAAAACGAATCAAATCCGCGAGAATCGAAGAGAAAGAAATAACCTCTTTTTCGGATTGAAAAATCCAAAATGCGCGTTTGTTGATCGATTTCCACTCGATTTGTTGCTTGGATCCTGTTCGTGGTTGGATTTGCTGCAGTTTAGAGCGAAGAATCGTTGAAAACGATTAGAGAATGAAGAATTGGGAGAGGCTGCGGGTTTTCGGTATCTAGGTCGTGGAATTGGGGAAGAATTGTGGTGGTTTTGTGATGAAGTGTGGCTTTTATACTCGCAGGCAAAATTTCAAAAATCACGGTCTATCGGGGCATTCCACGGCCGTGGAAGTGTACGGACCCGTGGTTTTGATGATTTTTCACAGGCTTTTGAGAATTACGGCCACTGTAGCTATGACGACCGTAATTTAGACTGTGGAACCTTCTGTAAAGCTTCAAAGTCCAAATTTCGTCACTTCTCTTCGACATTATCCTCCCTTTCTCCCTTTCCATCGATCCTACAACCAAAAACACGAACATACCGGAAGAAATCGAGGAAAAATAAAGCGAAAACGTCTATTCTAAACGAGTCTATGAATCGAATTTGAAAACAAAAATGCAATACCTTGGGTTGCCTCCCAAGAAGCGCTTTGTTTAAGGTCCGTAGCTAGACCAATCTTGCACTTATTCGAGTGCGGTAGGTGCAAACTCCTCAGCTTGGATTTCCGGCGAGTACTTCTTGAGTCGTTGGCCGTTCACCTTAAAACTTCCGTTAGCTTCACCCCATACTTCAACTGCACCATGGGGGAAAATACGCTTAATTAGAAAAGGTCCAGTCCAACGAGATTTTAACTTACCTGGAAAGAGGCGAAGTCTTGAATTGAAGAGGAGGACTTGATCTCCTTCTTTGAAGTCCTTTGGAATGATATGCTTATCATGCCAACGCTTTGCTCTTTCCTTGTAGATCTTAGCGTTTTCGTAGGCGTTCAAACGGAGTTCATCCAGCTTGTTGATGTCTAGGAGACGCTTCTCTCCCGCTTCCTTCATGCCAAAATTCAGCCATTTGATAGCCCAAAACGCTTTGTGCTCTAGCTCTACCGGCAAATGACAAGACTTCCCATACACAAGGTTGTATGGTGTGGTTCCTATGGGAGTCTTGTACGCAGTCCGGTATGCCCATAATGCATCATCTAGTTTCAAGGACCAATCCTTCCTAGTCCTTGAAACCGTCTTTTCTAGAATTCCCTTGATCTCCCTATTTGAGATCTCAACTTGTCCACTTGTTTGTGGATGATAAGGGGTAGCTATCTTGTGAGTAACCCCATACTTGGCTAGGAGAGCTTCAAAGCGACGGGCTATGAAGTGAGAACCTCCATCACTAATGATCGTCCTTGGCGTCCCGAATCGTGGGAATATGGTCTTGTTGAAGAACTTGACCACCACCATGGCATCATTTGTGGGAGAGGCAATTGCTTCCACCCATCTAGAAACGTAGTCCACTGCCAATAATATGTATTGGTTTCCGCAAGAAGATGGGAATGGTCCCATGAAATCGACTCCCCAAACGTCGAAAATCTCCACCTCTTGGATGTTGTTGAGGGGCATCTCGTTCCTTCTAGAAATATTGCCTGTTCTTTGACAAGCATCGCAGCAAGAAACAAAGGATTGCACATCTTTAAATAAAGTAGGCCAATAGAATCCGGATTGCAATACCTTTGCGCTAGTTTTGTTCGAACTAGCGTGTCCTCCACAAGGTAGTGAATGACAATGGCGGATGACACTTTGCATCTCATCTTCCGGCACACATCGCCGAATGATGCCATCCGGACCTCTCTTAAAGAGGAGAGGCTCGTTCCAATAATATTCCCGGACGTCCTTGAAGAACTTCTTCCTTTGTGCGTATGATAGTCCGGGTGGTATCTCCTGGCAAACCAAATAGTTAACAAAATCAGCAAACCATGGTTCGTTACCTTTGCAGATTACCTTGATGCACTCCTCTATAATATGTAGGTGTTCATCCGGAAAGGAGTCATCAATGGGTAATTGGTCGTCCTCTAGATGTGTTAGACGACTTAAATGATCCGCAACAGAATTTTCCGAGACTTTCTTGTCGCGGATCTCAAGATCGAATTCTTGTAGGAGAAGAATCCATCTAATCAGCCTTGGCTTCGCATCTTTCTTCGCAAGGAGGTACCGGATCGCAGCATGATCCGTGTAGACAATCACCTTTGCACCTACAAGATAAGAGCGAAACTTGTCAATAGCGTAGACAATGGCTAGAAACTCTTTTTCCGTAGTGGCGTAGTTGAGCTGAGCTTCGTCTAGCGTCTTGCTAGCGTAGTATATGGCGTGGGTTCGTCCTTCTTTTCGTTGTCCAAGAACAGCTCCAATGGCTACGTCACTAGCGTCGCACATAATCTCGAAAGGGAGAGTCCAATCCGGGGGTTGGATAATAGGTGCTGAAATTAGAGCTTGCCGAATAGTGTTAAACGCATCCAAACATTCCTGCGAAAACTCAAAAACCGCATCCTTCATCAATAGATTAGTGAGAGGTTTTGATATCTTAGAAAAGTCCTTAATGAAACGTCTATAGAATCCAGCATGTCCTAGGAAACTCCTTACTCCCTTCACTGAAATTGGGGGAGGAAGTTTCTCTATGGTCTCTATTTTAGCCTTGTCTACTTCTATCCCTCTACTAGAGACTAAGTGACCTAACACGATTCCTTCCTTAACCATGAATTGACACTTCTCCCAATTAAGAACTAGGTTAGTGTCTTCACATCTTTGCAAAACAAGAGAAAGGTTAGAAAGACAATCGTTAAAAGAAGAACCGTAAACAGAGAAGTCGTCCATGAAGACTTCCATGATTTCCTCTACGTATTCGGAGAAGATGGCCATCATGCACCGTTGAAAGGTGGCTGGGGCGTTGCAAAGCCCGAACGGCATTCTCCTATAGGCGAACGTACCTCAAGGGCATGTGAATGTGGTCTTCTCTTGATCATCCGGATGTATCGGAATCTGAAAGAAGCCACTATAACCGTCAAGGTAGCAAAAGTGTGAATGTTGTACTAACCTTTCGAGCATCTGATCGATGAATGGCAATGGAAAGTGATCCTTCCGCGTTGCGTTGTTGCTTTGGGAAGTTGGTCTTGATAGCCTCCTTCAACTCTTTGATCTCATTGTTGAGGGAGAAAATCTGATTTTGAGCTTCATGTGTGAGCTTTGCTCCTTGCTCCACACGATTTCCCTCCACTTTCCGGTGGGAATACTTCTCTATGACTCTTGCTTGCTTCTCAATGAAGTCCCAAGCGTCATCTTCTCTCATGTTCATGAACGTTCCACATGAGAGGGATTGGAGGTTGAATTGCGTTCCCGCATCCAGCCCCTTGTAGTAAATCTCCAGCAGGGCAAGCTTGGATATGTCATGATGAGGGCAATCCAAGAGCAAATCCTGAAACCTTTCCCAAGATTGAAACAAACTTTCGTTAGGTCTCATAGAAAAAGCATTAATCTTACCTCTAAGTTCCGCCGTTTTGGAAGGCGGAAAGAATTTGGTGAGAAACTCTGCGGAGAGGTCCTCCCACGTGTCTAGTTTCCCATTAGGAAGAGCTTGGTACCAAGATAATGTTTTCCCTTTCAAGGAGAAAAAGAAAGGTTTGAGCTTATAGTTGTTGGTAGTAGCGCCCTTCGGTCTCATCGTCTCCATCATACACTCAAAATTTTGCAAGTGTTGGTGTGGAGATTCAGCGCTTGTACCGCCAAATTGGCTTTGGCGAACAAGAGTGATAACTTGTGGGTTAAAGCTAAACCCTTGCACATCTTCAGCATCAAAATTCACACCCAAGCGGCGTGGTTGTTGTGTTGGATCCATTCGCTGGCCAAGAGTTCTCGGCTCATTATCCACACGTTCGACTCTCGCATTCCTTGGTGGGATGCGGCGATTAGCAGCTCCTTGTGGATTGAAGGGATTTATATTGATCGTGGGATCAATCTCTTCTAACGGTGGCATGGAAGAATCACTATCATCTGCGGATGAGTGGCTTTTTCTTCTAGACCTTGATCTCCTTCTTGAGGACTTCTTGCCCACCTTATCTTCGAGGTCGCTCATCTTTATCCTCATTTGAAAGAGCATGTCTTGTAGACCGTTAACTTGAGATTGATGACGATCCATCTCATCCTGGCGGAGAGTCTCATTCCATCGGAGTTGAGCTTCCTTCTCCGCCAACTCTGTTTGAAGATTGCGTTCGTTTTCTTCAGCCATCTTCTTTTCCTTGCGCTTTTGCCTTAAGGTTTTCTCTAGATCTTGATCAAGAGGCAAGAGATCTTCGGTGTTCCTAGACCTGCGCATGCACTCAAAGAAAAATCAAATAACGAGAGCAAGCTCCCAAGCTTGACAACCGGCTACCGGATTCGGACGAAGCCAAATCCCCGGCAACGGCGCCAAAAACTTGTTCGCCCCTAGAGGTGTGTGCAAATAAGCTTTAAATTTATAAAACTAGAATCAAGCAAGCGAACCCGCAGTGTACGGATCGATATAGTTAAGCAAGAATTCCAGAGTATCGAACACAGGGATTTGGGTGGAACGAACTCGATTGCAGGTTATCAAGCAAGTGAATATGGGAGTTTTGCAAATATTGGGAAAACAACAATCCTAAAGATCCAAGTATCCAGCTGTGGCAATCGATTCAAGATATACTAAATGATATAAAGACAGAGTTGAGATATGCAAAGGTATACTAATGTAAGGTAATCGTACGGTTGAGGTTCCGAAAACCTTATGTAACTCACCTAAAAGAAACTCCCTATACAGGTTGTTGAGGCTCAATATAGAAAGATTCTAAAGACGAGGATTAGCATCAAATACCCAAACTTATAATCTAAAGATCAAGACTAACTTATCCGATTGAGGTTGTTGAGGCTCACAATCGAGGTAGAGGTTGTTGAGGCTTCACTACCACCTAGAAAAGACAAATCTAAACTAAGCTAAAGCCAATCTTTAACTTTAGATTAAGGTAAAAGCAAGCTCGTAAACTAGAAGGAAATTACGGTTAGATCTTGAGATTCCACGGTCGTGGAACTCAAGAACAGCCCGTAATTTTAGGTTGTCGACGATTCTCTCTAACTCTCAGGGTCTAATCTGTTTGCGATCGATCTATCATCACCTATGCCACAACTATCAACCCTTCACCTTAGAATTGTTAAGGGTTTTTAGCCAATAACAGTCATGTTGATATTAATTCAAGAATTAGAAGATAAAAGATGTAAACTTTCAAGAACTATCAATAATTTCAAATGAATCTCAAGATCACAATCAATAACAAGTGTTTATCAAAAGATTCAAAACGGCGTAAACGATCACAACCTTAGGAAAGAAGAGAAACGGGATGTCAATCCGTTTCCAAATCAAACCTAAACAAGAAGAGCGATCTTCTTTCAAAATCTTCCAAGAACTTCGATCTCCAATGAGATCTCCCAATTACCTCAAAACGAGGGTTTATGCGTTGCTAAACGTCGATTGTAAGCGAGCCTATGCGAGGACGTAAGCGAAGATGACGGAATCTCTTTTCTTCCGTCTTTTTATAATGCAGGGCAAAGTGTCGGCCCGGCCCAATCTTCAAAAGATCATGGCTTCGAAACATGGCGAAAAGATTCGCCAAGATCACGGTCGTGGAAGATTCCACGACCGTAATTCTAGGGCGTGGAAACAATTACGGTTAGTTCCACGGCCGTAGAATCCTCTGGAATGAACATCGAATTCTGACTTAGAATTTACGGCCGTAATTCTGAACGTGGTTTGTGGTACGGCCGTATTCTAGGGCGTAATTTAGGGCAAGAACGTGATTCTTCCCTAAACTTTGTGCATTCCTCAATCTAAGACTCCAAATTGCTTCCAAAAAGTGTCCTCGACCTATGGACATATCAACTCAACTCTCTCATGCTCGATTCCGTTCGGAAATAGCTCCAAATCACCTATAATCAACATAGAACTCGTGTAGACATCCATATCGACAATATAGGCAATACTAGCTCACATATGCATAAAGATCAATCAAAGACTATCGATATGAATCAAATACGATTAGAAAACGTGCCTAAAATACCACAATATTTCATGCTAACATGCTCGACCAACATTCTTCTACTCGGAACTGCAGAAACTTGGCACCGATATGAAGAGAATGAAGAGAGGAATCCCGAAAGTCAAACGGATTTGAAATCGGATTAGAAACGGAGAGTAGATCTGAGTTCGAAGGTTGATAGAAATCAGAACTTTTACGAGAAAACGTGAAAGGAAATGAATTAATAAATGATTGCCCGCTATTTATAGTGAAGACGATGATTATCCTTTAGCAAAGTCGATAATTATCCTTTAACCGATCCAAAGGCGGGTCGAACCTCCTTCTCCAAACTTCTCGAGATTGGAATAATAAATCTGGAATATTGTAGGGATAATTATTCCACAACTGCCTCGGAAAACGTGTATTCCTAAGCCGTCTTTCTTAGCCGTTAAGAAACGAAATAGCGACTCTTTTGGCCGTTTTTGCCTCTCCATGTTATTTCATATCTAGGACATATCCGATGTCCTGATCATTTCTCTCAACTGCATTTCTATTAATTGAAGCTCCCAAATGCTCCAAATAACACCGGAGGATAAAAATAATTACCCGGGGGAAAAAGTAAAAATTTCTCCAAACGTCCAAAATTACGCGAGGAACATAACGGTGGGACTCATACTCATCACTTGCGAAATCTTCGCGAGTTATATGTCAATTACTATCAACGATTAAGTTAATCAAAATTAATTAGAATTCGAAAATCCTAGCTATTACATAATCAATATTATGCATTTAAAATCATTTTTATATTTCGTTTAACATGTTCGATTGTTATTAACTTCAACTTATTCTTTACATTATCTTATTATATTTTGTTTAACCTGTTCGTTTGTTATATTTGTTTAACTTGTTTGATTGTTGTTAATTTTAACTTGTGATGTTTCGTCTAATAATAAAATTTTAAAACTAAACCACACATTTAATTAATATTAACATATTATTTTAACACAAAACCAAAAAGTCTAACTTCTTCACGTTGGCCTTTTGCATTCTAAATTCAATACAGCCAAAAAAAGTCTACTTATATGGCAGCTCATATTATAATATTCAAATTTTTATTAAAGTTTTTATATTTTGGAGTTTGTACAAAGAAAACAATTAAGAATACTTCAAACGTTCATAAATATATCCCTTTTCTGTTTAAGTTAGAAATATATAATGTAAACAAATGGCTCTGTAATAAGCAACAACGATATTTTAAATTGTAAATGTAAATAAGGTGCAGGCCAAATGCACCAAATGAAGCCGCATGCCAAAATTTCATACAACTTGGTAGGCAAAAATGGCCCAAATGCACCTGAGCCTGAGGTGCGTCGCAAAGATTGACAGCCGTGAAAAGATTAAATCGCTCCTGTTGAGTGGCGGCCGCAGGATTTTAAAAGGGAGGGGTAAAATTTTATTTTCGATAAATATATCTAGGAAAATAAAATAGCGATAAAAACAAAGTCAATATGTCATCTACTTACAATAAACAAAAATACAAAAAAAAACATTACATTTAAAGGACCGCGCCTAAAAAATTTTTTTTTAAAAAAATAGCTGCCCTATAGGCGCGTCTATAACCGCGCCTCTTTAGTTTTTTTTTTCTTTCAAAAACGTTACACTATAGCCGCCGTCTAGGACCGCACCTCTATTTGTGTTTTTATTATCTTTGTCCTAGACAACGCGTTTTACAAATAATAGTACGGTCTAAGACCGCGCTTCTACTTCAAACAACAAATCTCGTGCATTTTGGTGAATTATTTCACTCCGAGCCTAAAACGGAAAATTCTTTTGAAGTTTCGTTACTTTGGCGAAACATCCAAAACAATATTTAAATATAACACAAGAATATTTATATTTAAAAAATTAATAAATCGTAGAAATTTTTTTTATAAACGAGAAGCCACAACCCATTTTAAAACGATTTTTTTCAAAAAAAAAAAAAAAAAAAATGCCGCCCCTGCCCCCCTAATGGCCGCCCCTGCTCTTGTTGTACGTCTAAGTTACACGTCTTATTTTATGGCGTAAATAAGATCCGCCTTTTTTACGATGTCAATTCCAACATTTGCTCGGTGTTATTCAATTCATACAATTTTTTTTATTAGCGTTTCATGCATTTTTGTTTGTTACTATGTATTTATTGTTGAAAGAATTTGGCTTATTAGGCTTTTTTAAGTTTTATGTTTAGGAAATGTACCCCATAATTTTTTTTATTATTTTCTGGAATAAATTTATCATACTAGAAATTTTATCATACCAGAAATTTTAACATACTAGAATTTTGTATCATATCAGAAATTTATCATACCAGAAATTTTATCATGTCAGAAATGTTTTCATACCATAAGTTTTTTTTTGTCTTTTTTATTTTTTATAACTTTCTGGTATGAGAATTCATACCATAAACTCATACAAGATTTTTTTTTCTTTTTGTCTTTTTTTATTTTTTATAATTTAGATACCGGAAATTCACAAGCCGGATTCACATACTAGAAGTTAAAAAAATATAAAATAGAAAATTCAGCATTGACACCATTGGTACTATTGTCTTCTTCTTGCTCCTGTCTTCTTCTTGCTTCTTCTGGTGTTTTTTGACACCATTGGTCACAAATATCTTTTTTTTTTTTGTAGGAAGGAGATTCGGTGGTCTCCGGCGCATCTAGTCGCGTTTATTATAAATAAAAAAGAGGCTAAGTAGTACGCACGCGGGGATAGCCCGACCCCTTACATCATGATGCAAAAGATCCACTATACCCTCAGGAGGGTCATGCAATACATTAACCCCAACGGGGAAATCGAAAGCTAGAGTCGCTAAAGAATCTGCAACATTATTCGCCTCACGGAAGGCATGGCGGAGATGTATATTCCAGTTCCTTCTAATATAGTCTTGGCACTTATGTACTTGACTTGCAAGAGGATGACACCTAGGCATCGTCTTGTTGAGAAGATTGATAGCCAACTGTGAGTCAGATTCTAAAATCAAAGCTCGACTACCACTCTCCCAAGCAAACTTCAACCCGTAGTATATGCCCCACAATTCCGCTATAACACCCCAAATTCTCGGAACTCGGGGAGCTACTGGTTAGGACCTCACAATGGGTCCCGACCTTGGTTTAACAACAACATTACTCGGATCTTACAACAAGGCACAAATGTATTTAAAACAGTTTCTAAAAACATAATATTTTTAATGGTATAAATGTACACATGTGACAGCCTTACAAACATATATAAAGATACATAACATGCATGACGTATGGAAGACTCCCCCGTCCCCATCTAATGAGTGCGTGGACCCGGCTGACCATCCGTTCCGGATCTCTCTGCAACTGTCTATCTCTACAGGTCTACAACACGGATAAACCGTTAGCTAACTATCCAAATATAAGCAAAAATGATAACAGCACAAACACAAGCAGAAACAAAATAAACAAACATCATGCTGGCACTCAACCGTTTATTATCTATTATTTAAGTGATTCACATTATTCAATTTAAGTTGTGGCACGAGAATTATTATTAGTTCTCGCCTCCGTTCCTTATCCAACTGGTGTAGGTCTAGCTGACTTCCATTGGTAGCATCACTACAAACCACGTATGGACTAGTTCCGAAAGAAACCCCCAGCGCCCCGCGAGCTACTGAGCAGAATGCTACCGCCCGTTACTCTTAGGCCAAAATATAGGTCGGTAATTATATATCACAACCTATCTCTCTAACATTTCAATCACACACCACCATCATCATTTATACTCATATTTAGCAGTCAGCTAAGTAAGCCCAAAGGACTTACCTGATATACAGCTCGACTCTTTGTAAACCACTCGTTCTGCAAATTGTAGCAACTCAGTTGCCTGTCAAAGGCGATAAGTGTATTAGCACACTCTCACGTAGTTAGAAGTCTAAAACTTCTAAGATCGAATGATGTATTAAGACATAACTAGTTACAGTGTTAATTTAGGGTAAAATGACCATTTTACCCTTGGTCCCGAAATTCTCGAAAATCTAGAATTCATGTCTAATCTCTTATTTGAGGTTCTAAATTTATTTTCTAACTCCTAAAATTTTATTTGGTTCCAAACTGACATTTTTCCTATGTTTCTATTTTCCGGAAGAATTGTAAAGGTCTAACTTCGGTTCTAAATATAAAATTCTTAACGGCTTATAATAATTCCGAATTAAATCCCTAAATCATCTATGAGGTTCTATCTAACTTTAGGAGAAAGAATTTCTCCAAACTGTTCATTCAACAGTTTTATAAAAATTCCTAAAGTTGACTACTCCCTTTACAAATTCTATACTTAGCCCAAATCTGAGTAGACTTTGAAAAATCATAACTCCTAAACCACTCACTGGATTTATCCCAAATTTTAATATGTTCTACTATAAAATCTTATCTATAATATATCCAAAATTTAGCTGCAAAGGAGATCAAAATCCTATTTAAAACTATCTCCCAAAACCGAATTTCAGCACAACAGAAAAACTGCTTACGACTCAATCTTGGAAAAATCGTAAATCCCAAACCACTCGCTGGATGCCTCTCAAATTTTTATATGTTCTACAACAGTATGTAAACTATATCATATCCAAAATTCAAGTCCAACGGATATCAAGAGCTTATTCAAAATCATCTCACAAAACAGCATCACTTGCTGTTTTCCCCAATACTCAGCACGTATATAAAAACGTCAACTTTGAAACACAATAACTCTCAACCCGTAACTCCGATTCTTCCCAAATTTTAATATGATCTCCAGAAAGATATCAACTATATCATATCAAAAATTCAAGCCTAACAGAGGTCAAAAGCCTATTCAAAACTATCTCACAAAACAGCATCCCATGCTGTTTTTCTCAACTCAGCACATTTATAAAGCTGAACTTTGAAATCCCATATCTCTCAAACCGTAACATGGATTCCCCTGAAATTTTAGTATGATCTACTATACTATATCAACTATAACGTGTCCGAAATTCAAGTCTAACAGAAGTCAATAACCCCTCCAAATTTATTCTACAAAACTGCATCGCAAGCAAATTTCCTCAAACTCAGCACACTTAGAAAACTGCATGAGAAGCCAACTTGATAAACTCATATCTCCTAAACTATAACTCAGAATTGGCTCAAATTTCAGTATGTTCTACACTGCAATACCGACAATAACATATCCAAAATTCAACGGTAGATCTTTATCCAAACGTTTAATAATTGTCCGACAAGATAGGCAGTTTATAGGTCCAAAGCTGAATGAATAAATGAATTTACAGCAGCCCCCTTATTTCTATCATTTTATGTATACATTCAGCAGCTACCTATCTCTGTTAACTATGCTCAAGGCCGACTACAGCAGCTCACATACATATTTATGACAGTGAAATTGAAAAGTGGAGGAGCCAGCTTACGGAACTGCAGTCCGGCGGTAAGGGGTTGGCGTTCCGGCGGCAAAGGGCTAGCGTTCCGGCGGCAAAGGGGCTGGCTGCGCAGGAAGACAGTTACTGCCTCGGAATCGAACCAGAAAGCGGAAGGAAAGGAGGGAGGCGGAAGGAAGGAGGCACAACCTTACCAGCGTCACTGCGGCGGGCGTCTGAAGCGGCGCGGCTCGGTGGCTCCAGCGGTCGCACGGTGGTCCACGGCGAGGGAAAGACGGCTGCGTCTTCGGTACTGCAGTGGTCGACGGAAGGTAAGAGGCGGAACCGCAAAGAGTGCGGAGAAGAACGGAAAGAGGAGAAGGGCGGTAGACTTACCGGAGCCGGCGAAAGGTGGCGCAGGACCCGGCGGCGATGGCTCCGGCTGAAGGAGGGCGGCGCCGAGGCTGTTGTCGTCCGTATCGCAAGGGAGCAGAAGCGGGGCTGCAGTTCGATTGTTTGCGAGAGGGAAAAGGCAGGAGCGGCAATCGCGTGAGATAGGTTAGAATTAGGGTTAAATTAGATTAGTTTAATTAGGTTAATTTTAATTAGTTTAGGGTTAATGATGGGCTTAGGAAGTGGGTTGATGGCTTGGGCCTAGGGTTGGCCCAATTGAGCGGTGATCTCATAAAATCGAAAGCGGAACTCGTAACTCGTTAAATTTTTTTTTTGTGCGAGAGTTTAAATAATACGGAATTAAATTCCGTATTTATAAATTATTATTAAAAACGTAATTTATTTCCGGTCATTTAGTTTATCATTTTATGTGAATCTGGGTCACATAAAATGATAGAACTAACTCGTTTTATTTATTTATTTGTTTATTTACGATTATTTCATCGGACTTTGTTAATTTCAATTTACCGGAACTTAAAATTTTCGGTTATTACATCCGCCATGGGTACTGTACATATACCCAAGTTAGCAACGAAGCCTAGGTGTCACTCTCCTGCATTGTTCCTAAAGACACCTGGCGCCGCGGCGGCCCATCTCTTCTAACAACTTCGTCTGTATTCATCTTCATGACATTAACAGGGGGAGATTCCCACTTAACTGTAATCACGGATCGGACATGATCTTTCTTATACTTGGTATTCTTCCTCCAAGCTCGACCGTATTCCATAGCCTTGTTGATGACAAAAGTGTGTCTACCATCCCTAGTACTCGTGTTGTTGAAAGCTTCTTCGTTCCTCCATTTCCAAGCCCACCAAAGCCCTACAGCAAACACCACACTCCACTCGCAAATATTATTAAAATTAGCGATCGAAAAAATGTTACCTCTAACCCAAGTCGCAAAAGGGAGCTTGAAGAAATTTGCATCCTGTTTGGTAGCGTTGAGCTTGATCCACAAATTTTTGCTTCTAGGACAATCTCTGAATAAATGTTCACACGTTTCAGGTATGTTCCGGCAACTAGCACATTCATCGCTCCTGCTCATCTTTCTTCTCACGCTCAGTATTAGTCATAATACCCCCTTGCATGATCTTCCACAGGAAACATTTTATTCTTTCATGAATACCCAGCTTCCAAATGCGTTGATAAATACCCCTATCCATACAGCAACTCAAATAATCTTCTCTTAACATCTCATAAGCTGTAGCAATAGAATAGTTGCCATCTGTACTCCATTTCCAAGCTAATTCATCTTTAAGACCCAATTCCCCTCCATCTTCATAATTACCCTCCCAGTTTGTCAAGCCTATCGCAGCCAAGGTTAGGATGAATTTACAAGCGAGAAGATGTTCAAAAGCTGTCCAATTCCAACCTGCTCCATCAATCCAGAACTCCATCACCTTTCGATTAAGCAGCCCCTCGTCAATAGTAGTAACCGTCATCGCACTTAACGGGACAATCCTCCCAAAAGTACGTGTCTGCTCCGTTTCCTACTACCCACATATGTCCTGGTTTGACAACTTCATTTATCCCTCTCTTTAAGCTTTTCCATACATATGACGGTGCTGAATGTTCTTGCCCAGAGGCACGAATGTATTTCAACAAATAATATGTTGTATGTGTGTAAATGACCATCTTTGTTATTCGTACCACATGAAACATATTATTTGTACCGCGTATCTGCCTACGCACCGCGAAGCCGTAGCAATAAGTTCATTTCGTTCGAAAAATAAAGGAAAATGGCTACAACTACGCATGCTGTATGCGTAGTAGGTCTACGACTACGCATGCCGTATGCGTAGTAGGTCTACGACTACGCATGCCGTATGCGTAGTAGGTCTACGACTATGCAGGCCGGATGCGTAATAGTCCATATCAAAACATTTCGTTCGAAAAACTAAGAAAAAATGACTACGCATACGCATTGCGTAGCCGTAGAAGGGATATGTATAGCATGTTTACTGTGGTACGAATATCAATAACAGTAAATGACAAAGTAATGATGTGTGGACATACTTTTGGAATAGATATGGTAAGATGATGATACCACTTGCCCTGCTTGTCACTTCTCATATAATCTTGACGAGCACCACTCCTTGACTAAACTTAGGGAAATCATAAGAGTTCACCTAACAAAACTTAAAGGAATCATAATGTGTGGACATACTTTTCCTCTTTAGCATAATGCAAGATCTAGATGACATGATTCCTTGCCATTTTAAGAAACTTCGATATGGGGCCAAAATCATAATGTGTGGAATACAAACATGTTTCGACTATCACGAGGCTTTCATAAATCGACACTGTGCAGAAAGACCCCCTCGATCACTATGAGCATTATATGATACAAATTTGCCAGTAGCCTATGAAGAGAAACTCAATCACTGTGAGCATTAAACTCATATATTGCACGATGATACGCACCCTTTCTCAATAACAATTAAAGGTCCAAAATTATTCCATACTTGATGCAAGACAAGATTCAGAGAGTTTGGGTCACATCCAAACGTGCGACGCGTTTCCCCCAATTTCGAGCCCGACAAACCCCTCATTCACACGACTTCCAAAATTCGTTCAATTCGTCCCAGCAAATTCAAATCAACATCAGATAACCTGAATCTAACTAAACTCGACGACAAATTTGATCAAGTTTTACTTAATTTCGCAAGGAAATCAAGATTTAGGATTTCCAACCAAAAACCCTAAACTCCGAGAGTTCAAATAAAAGACACAGGTAATGAACTATAGCTTGAAATGTACCTCAAAACTAGGAGAGCATCGATTTGTGGAAGGTATCGAGTTTGGGATTGTCCAAAACGACCTTGATTTGATGATTGAAGGTGTTGCAGATATGAGGCCAAAATCGCCCAACAAGGAGGACAGAGAAAATAATTTGGAATTGGATATTAACAGAAGACGTATATTCCCTTATTTTACACATGTATTACCATAAAAGAAAAACAAGTGTAAGGAGTTAGTTAAATAACTAACTACCCAACCAAATGATTATACAGCACACAAAAGGTACAAACTTTCACACAGTAAATCATAGCTTCTTTTAATTTTGAGCGTCATTGATGTTGTGACCAAAAAGGAGGACTTTGCGGTTAAAGCGGATATCAGAAAGAGCATCTGGGTCGTCACTTCTGTAGAAGATAACAGTGTCGCCGGGCTTGAGGTTGCCTTTGGTGCGAGTAAAAGGGACCCACCCAGCTGAGACGACAGTCTTATGGTAGGGGCAGTTGATCCGCTTGGAGCACCTGAAATTGAAGAGTTTTCCGGCCTTGTCTTTGCCTGTAAACTCGACCTGGTTGCCCCCATTGAAGTCTGGGAGCTCTCCGAGAAACTCCGACGGCCAGTGCAGCCTCTCATTCAGGTCCGTCTTCGTCATTGCTTTTGAGAAAATCTTCTCCCCAGCTGGTGCAGCAGCCATCGACTAGTTTTTGCCCAGTTTGGTGTTTTGGCTTCTTTTCTCGAGAGTCGAGACTGATAGGTATATTTATGCACGGGGATGTGGGGTATATATGTCATATGTGTAGAGCACAGGGATGATGGTGACGGTCATATAAACTTGTCTTGATATACACGAGGCGGGAGGGGGGATAGTGACTTGTAATGTAGTTTGAATTAATCAGACAGTCACGACCGGTACCATCATATATTCATTTTTTACGTTCTCAATTCCAACATTTCCTCGACTGTATCGTGTCAAATATTTTTGAGAAATTTCGGATGGTACCTCACGATTTGAAATTTTTCGAATTTTGCCCAATAGTTTTTTCCAGTTCGATGATACTCTTAAGTTTTCGTTCTTTGCGAATTTTGCCCAAATTTATTAAACTTCTTCAAATTCGGTTAACAACATATTTGTCCACAAATAATTAAAAGAAAGAAAATAAAATAAAATTGAAAAATAAATTAAAATATAAAGACAAATTTATTTATTTTAAAAATAAAGTAAATCAGTTTTTTTTTTTAAAGAATTTTTATCTGATTTATTTTTTTTTAAAATAAAGTATAACACCTATGTTTTTTCATTTTGTTAAAAGAATACTAATCTTATTTATTTATTTTTAAAATAAAATAAAAAAAATATTTCTTTAAATTTTTTAAAAATCATCTGATTGATTTATTTTTAAATTAATATGACACACTTTTGATTTTTTTAAAAAAAATACTATTCTACTTTATTTTTAAAATAAATAAATTAATCTTAATATTTTAATTTATTTTTTAATTTTACTTTATTTTCTTTCTTTTATTTTTTTTATGGGCAAATATGTTGTTAATGGAATTTGAAGAAGTTTAAAATGAATTCCAGAAAAATTCGGAAACAACGAAAACTTAAGGGTACTATCCAAACTGGAAAAAACTGTTGGACAAAATTCGGAAAATTCTAAACCACGAGGGTGCCATCTGGAATTCTCCAATATTTTTTTTATTAGTGTTTCATGCACTTTTGTTTGTTACTATGCACTTATTGTTTAAGTGGTACTAATAAAATATAATGTTTAAACTAACCTAACGTAATGATCGAACAAATAAAACGTAAAATTTATAAATAATATTATAAAATTTGAAAATACATAATAATATAGAAAAATAAGAGCAAAAATATCAAAAATGCAATAAAAGGTCAAATTAACTAAGTAAGTTTTTTTGATAGTTATGTCGAGTAACTAAACTCATGGTATAAATATGTTTAGTAAATGTACCCCTAATCAAACCCCTTACCTTCCAAAGCACAACTTAGCATCTAAACCAACTTTTGTTATGCAAGGTTTTATGCTCTCAAGGCATAATTTGGACGAACTCGATAAAACGTATAAAAAGTTCTTTTGGAACAAAGACGAAATCATAGACCATTGATTAGTTGGGATTCAATTTGTAAACCAAAAAGAAATGGTGCTCTCGGGCTTAGAAAATCTCTTACCACTAATAAAGCCCTTCAAATGAAGCTACTATGGAAAATTCTTGTTGAACTAGATAATATTTGGGTGAAAATGGTTAATGAAAAGTATTTGAAAAATACTAATATACTACAATATCATCTAAAAGGACCAACGTCTTGGCAATGAAAAAACCTTATAAAACTCAAATCTGAATTTAAAAACGGAATTATTTTGCAAATAGGCAATGGGAAAACAATTAACTTTTGGTAGGATAAGTGGGCACAACGACTCTCCTTATTAAACTAGTACAAAATACTAACCTAATCAATACTCAAATTAAAGTAAGTCACTTCATTAATTCCAATGAATGGGACACCGCTAAAATTGAAAATGAATTACAAAACTTTATAAGCCCAACAATTAGGAAAAAAATTATGGAAACAATAATTCCAACAAATGAAATAGAAGACAGGTTGTACTGGAGAAACAGCTCGAATGGCTGGTTCTCCACAAAATCAGCATCGGATATGATTGAGAATGAGTCTAGATGGCTTCCTGACTACTCTTGCGATTGGATTTGGAAATTAGACACCCAAACAAAGATTAAATACTTCATATGGAAAATCTCAAGAAACGGTATCCCAACCAAGGCAAAACTTATCGAAAGAAGAATCGCGGTTCCTTCTAACTGCGAATTTTGTGATCACCAACTCGAAGATTTTATACATCTTCTTATTGATTGTCCCTTTAGTAAAAATATAGTCACTAAATGTGACTTGATATTCAGCACTAATCTCAATACCATTAAAACAGAAAACAAAAGACCACACGAACTCTTACTTGAAATAAAAAAAACAATATTGGAATAACCAAGTTCTCACGCCTTGTTACCATTTGGTGGAGTATTTGGTTCTTCAAAAATAAAATCATTTTTAACAATGAGGCAATCGGATCGGATCATAATATCCTAAATTTCATTAAAAACCAAGTTCATAATTGGAAAAATCAGAAAACCAATGACGACGAATACGAATTTAAATGTATCCAAAAGAACAATTTACCCAACATAAGAAAGAAAAATAATATTAAATGGGATAAACCAAAATCTGGGTTCCACAAACTAAATTTTGATGGATCAAAACTTGATTCAGGAATTACATCCATTGGTTTTGTTATACGAAATCATTACGGTGAAGTAATTAGCTTAGACGCTTCGAAAAATAACTTTAACTCGGTAGTAAAAGCAGAAGCCTTCGCGCTGAAAGTGGGATTAAAAGAAGCGATAAAGCTAAATATAAAAAGATTGAAATTGAGGGTGATAACTTATGTGTTATCAATGCACTCCAAGGACTGTGGAGTTGTCCCTGGGAGATCGAGATGATTATATCCGACTTCTTACTGGATCTTCGCTTTTTTGAGGAAGTCCAGATCAGACATGTGTTCAGAGAAATCAATTGTGTCGCTGACCGATTGACCCATTTGGGAATTTCAAGCCCCAACACACCCTTTTCTGACGACCCCGAACTTCGTGTTCTCATCGGCAAGGATGCTTTAGGATAGACTACCTCGAGAAAATAGTTAATTCCTAACCGCTTTCCGTTTTCAAAAAAAAAAACCTTATCTTCCAACTTCAATTTATCGAAAGTGGTAAAAATTGAAGGTACACACAAAATAGAAAAGGGTCTATTTGACCAAATTATTTTAAATATTATTTTATTTCACTTTTTATACACTAGTCAATTTAACTTCTTTTCTTTTTGAAACGTTTAGTTCATAGAACCGTGTTCTATTTACTTACAACTCATATTTTACCAAAGAATATTTCATTTGTCTGTAATTACAATACACTAAGGAAACATGTTTGGAGTGTAAGTACTAAAAATAATAAGAATCTTTTCAAGAGGCAAAACGATCTCCACATTTCACTAGTCAAATGAACAATCAAAGGCAATCCCTATATTTCATATGAACAAATAAGAGGCAATTCTTTTCTTTATTGAACAACCAAAGGCAACTCTTTTTATGATTGACCAAATACTAACAAGTCACCAACAAATATATTTTTGTTATTCATTTGGCTTATCGTCGACAACAAAATATAAAAGATTTCTTTGTAATAAAGGGAGGCTAAACTCCAATCTCTCATCCTGGTCTCAGACACGGTTTCAAATCTGCCACTTCACTTTGCTAATCTATTTGCCGTTCAGATTCCTTCTTCTTTTACGAGATTATTATGTTGTATGACCTTGTTCTTTTGTCTTTCGGTATGCACAGAAGGTGAGATCACATCTTTTGAAAATTACCCGGCATCAAGACCCTTGTGTTTTCGTTCAAGAGAACAAACCCCCTTCCTTTTGTCACAAAGACATTGGTGAAGACTTTTCATCTTAATGTCAAACAAGCGAGAACCCCATATTCTTTCCAAGTAGAATTTGAACTTACGATTAATCAGTTAAAATTTAAAATTCCAAATAAAAAGAAAGCAGGAGATTGGAAAAGGAAGGGAAGGACGACCATGAATATCTTCATTCACACTACTTGCTAGCCCTCTAGTCCCGCCACCCTACAAATTTCAATCTAGGTTAAGCACCTGGAACAACACTGGTGCCGCTGCCCTTCGGACACTACAAACTAACCAAATGTGTTTCCTCTCGCACACTTTGACAAATTACTAAAAAGAAGAGATATAATAAAAAGAAGAGAGAATTTGACAAATTACCTTATTTTACTAATATGAATTAGTATATGTTATCATCCTATAATTTAGTGAGTAAATAGCATAATAAAACATATAAAGACCCATTTGTCCTTATCTATTACAATAAATTTATCAAAATTGGTTACAAGAGATATAATAAAATATTTAATTGATTATGAGATCATTTTGCATTGATGTCATACTTAATGATAATTTTTATTGGATTTATTAAAACTTATATAATATGTATTCTTTCTTATTAAAACTTCTATAACTTATAATTTAAAATTAAATATTTTTAACTTATTTTTATATTTCTTGTAAATGAGGCGTATCTCTTGTAACTTTATTATTTTTGGAAGAAATATGAGTGATATTTCCTCCCTCTCACCCTAATACCAATCAGACAACCTAATACCAATCAGACAAGTTGGGTTCTCACAATTTATTCTTCTTTTTGAAAATTATAAATATAAGTTAATTATAATACTTGAGTTTTCTCTTGTACACAATTTATGTAAACAATTTTCTTGTACAAGAATTAATGTAGTTAATTTTATTGTACACAATTCTTATATCGTATACAATTAAGCAACTCAAAACTATCAAAAATATTATTAGATTAATTTTCTTGTACACAAGTGGTCCGACTATTTCTTTTACCTAAAACTTATATACAAGAACCTGCATGAACTCAGATAAAATAAGAGATATATGAGTTAATAAGACCAATTTTCAATGAATATTTTCAAAAATATTTGATTGAGTTGATAATCATTTGGTTATCTCCCTCAATTTCAATTAATTTTATTTTTTAAAGTTTTTGTTCACTTAACATTACTCTGGCTCCGTTTGGCAAACAGAAGTTGAATGAAGCTGAATGAAGCTGAAACTGATGCGGGAGCTGAAATAAGAAGCTGATTTAAGTAGGTGATGGTTTTTAATAAGATGGTATAGTGTTTGGGAAGTTCGAGCTGACTGAAGCTCATTGAAACGTAAATATACCAAAAAGGGCTTTGTTATTATTTTATAGTATTTTATGGTTATTTATTATTGTGAAAGAAATAATTATATAAATGTTTATATATTTGAATTAATATTATGAATTTTTTTTTTAAAATATAATTTTATAATTAAAAATTATCTTAAATTCTCTATCTTGAATTGTAACCCTAAAATAATTAATTGGAACCCTAAAACTATTAATATTGTAAGCTTCAATAAATTGGAATCGAAATATATGATAAATGAAAACATTTATTGGAATGCTTTTTTTTTTTTAAATGAAAGATATGTCTTCTGTGAAAGATATACGGGCCACTTAACTCTACACGCCACCCGGAAACACTTCTTAGCTCCCCGACAGAAGGAAACCAAAGGAACTCTTCGTCATTCCTTCGCCTGGAGATGAGCAGCAACAAGGATGTCGCAGGTAAGGGAATTTCATTCTCCTTCAATTTGTAGATTTCGAGTTTCGGTTGTTTCACATTTGGGGTTTTAGGGTTTACATAAAAACTCATGACCAAATCAGGAATAATCGAAGATGAGGGCGTCAAAAATCTGGACAATCGAAGAAGAAGAAATAAGAAGAAAGAAGATTACCTTCGACTTTCACCAAGAAATGAAAACAAAAATCGCAGCTGAAGGAAGAAGAGAGTAGAGGAAGGAAGAAAAAAAATCGGCATAAAATACCGTGACTTTCAATTGTCTCACAGAAAGGCAGGGGTATGCTTGTGAATAAAAATAAAACGTTTCATAAGCTCCATAAGTTTGCCCAAGGTAGCTGATGGGAAAGGGAAAAAAATCAGCTCTCATAAGCTTCTATCCGCTCCATCATCTTCCTTAAGCTACAACTCACAAACACTCACCAATGTTGTACAGTATAAAGCTAAAGTTTCATAAGCTTCTATAAGCTAGCTTCAGCTGCTGCCAAACGGGACCTCTATCATATCTTTGATGCGATCAATAAAATTTTATTTTGGAATAAAAGCTCAAGAAATAGACCATGTATTAGATTAGGTGGGACATGCTGCGTAAACCTAAGGAAATTTGTGGTACTGTGTAATATCCCGAATTTTGTAAAAAAAATCCGAGACGCTGCTTGGGTCAGTCTACAAAACTTTTAGAATAGCTTTCAGAATAGTTTGACGACAAGACCAACAAAGTATCATGCAACAAGAACACAAGAAAACTTACGACCCCTAGTTCATCCAAATGTTTACAATCTATTGAATACCAAGGAGCAAAACACAACCGATACACAACCGTTGTATACCGGATTGACCGTATGTATAAGCATATACAATTATGCATTCAAAGACCCGGCTCCAGTCTTGGACTACTTGTTTTTTGTGTTGTACTTTAATTTTTTAGACTAAATGTGAATATTTTTCATGTAAAAAAAATCACGATCAGGCCACACGACCTGAAGCTGACTCGGACAGATATGGAAAATACCTTATGCCCGAATTTTCGACCCGAATCAAGTCTTTTCTATAAGAAGGGACTATTTTTCAAAAAAAAATTCGGCTACAGTTCGGGTT
The DNA here is from genome assembly GCA_033239045.1 of Fagopyrum esculentum. NCBI lineage: Eukaryota > Viridiplantae > Streptophyta > Magnoliopsida > Caryophyllales > Polygonaceae > Fagopyrum > Fagopyrum esculentum. The sequence continues at coordinate 5,532,330 of BSUD01000004.1, read as the reverse complement.
TGCTGGGATCTACTTGAAAGGCATGCAATTATAGGCCTTGTGTAGAAGAAAATACACCAAATTAATATCATTATCACTTATAGTGATATCAATTTGGTTTATTTTCTTCTTAGTGATAATGATATAATTTGGAGAATTTTCTTTTATAATAACCCCTGCACCTGCACCGGCATTTTGATCTTGGGTCAATGGATCAAAGCACGTCACAATCGTGAAGACCGGTTAATCACTTGAATGAACGGGGAGCTGCTCATATTGATCTTCGGCCAAACATGAAGACAATAACTTTCAGTATCATTTATCTATTTCTACTAAATATGTTTATTACTTAAAACGGTCCCTATTTTAATAATTGCTTAATTAATTGATGAGCCGATTAAGTAGATACATAATGTAACTTTGTATACACAATAAGTACCTTTTGTTTTGGATTGACAAAGTAGGCACTCTAGATTATATAAAAAATGATAAAAGATAGTACCATATAAGTTAATATTCTCTCTCCTATAATAATAAATTAACTTTTCTAATTAAAGAATTAAGGGCTTGTTCATTTCCCATATCCTGATATGAGATATGAATATCACATATCCGATATTCATGTTTCGTAATTGAGTATATAGATATCAAAGTGATATACTAGATATCAATACTTTACTTTGTTTTTATCGATTTTGATATCTTTAAAAATTGACAGATATCACGTTCTTTTTCTCCCACTTCTCTCTCAACTCTCCCTCTCAAGTCTTCCTCTTCTGATATACCTCACTATCTTGTCAAACACAAATATCACATATCAGATATCAATCTCATATACATGTCTCTCATATCGATACCGATATCAATATCTGATATACTCATATCAAGATATGGGAAAGGAACAAGCTCTAAGGAAATATCATTCTACGTCATAAAATGAATGAGATAATAAGTACTCCTAGAATATCTCCATTATTATTTACGGTTATTTAACAAAGATTCAGCGTGTGTTCTTCTATTCTCCATTTTTTAGCGAAAAAGACCTCGGATATTCAGTTCGAGAGCATCAATGGAGGTTGCCGCTAAAGATACGTCCTACATAAATCATCAAAATCTCATATAAACGGTGAATCGCTCATCTTCTATCAAGTATAGTTGATTTCGAGATTTCTTGTCTGTGTTTAAGGTAAGTAAATGATTTTAGTTCGATTTTAGTTCGTCTTGAATGCAAAAAACGATTGTGAAAGCTTTTGAAGATGTTTTTGTCAATAATTTCACGGGTATGTACATAATTGATGAATAAATATAGAAATAATTAGGAAAAGAGGACCCCATAATTTTCCATTTTGTGAAATGGGCTTCTACTAAATTTGCTACAAAAAATAGGTCGGAAAATGGAATCTAGACTACTGTGGACATTGAAAAGGGGTATATTGAAAAGGGGCATGATTTGACGTTAACTTTTTGGGGAAAAAAACAAATTAATTGTTAATATTTAGCCAAAAAAAAAGATTACTCAATATTACTCAAAAAGCGTTCTTTCGTCCTCTCCGCACGGCTGAATTTGCAATTCCTTCATTTGCCCTACTCTCCGAGCAGTTCGTCCTCTTTCTCTAATTATCTCCGCACTCTCCGAGCAGTTCCTTAATTCGCCCTACTCTCAGTTCACGAAGGCGGCGAACTCCTTCTTCCTTACCAAAAGCCGGCGCACTCCTACAGAAACCGGAGAACTCCTTCTCCGGCGCACTCCTTCTCCTTCGCAGTCTCAACCAACCAAGGCGGCGCACTCCTTCTCCGTCGCAGTCTCAGTTCACGAAGGCGGCGAACTCCTTCTTCCTTACCCAAAGGCGGCGCACTCCTACAGAAACCGGCGAACTCCTTCTCCGGCGCACTCCTTCTCCTTCGCAGTCTCAGTTCACGAAGGCGGCGCACTCCTTCTCCGTCGCAGTCTCAGTTCACGAAGGTGGCGCACTCATTCTCCGTCCGCTGAAGCCGGTGCCCCTATTCTTCAACATTACCCAAAACCGGCGCCCAAACCTCTCTTTATTTGCCCTCTTCTTCCTCCCCTAAAACCGAAAGTTGCTTTAATGGCGGATCTCCCTTCCACTTCTGCTCAGATTCCGGCGCCGTCTTACAGTCTAGGGTTTACGCAAGCTGTTATTGAAGCAGAGGAACGTAGGATGGCCGCCGAGACTTCGATGGCGGATGAAGTTAGGGTTTCCGCTGATAATAGGGCTCCCGAGTCCGGCAAGGCTACAGATCGTGAGGAGCATGGAGGTATCGAGTCTCCCATTGATGAGGAATCGGTAAGTACTATGCTTTGGGTATGTATTGATTTGAATGGTTGAGTAAAATTAGTATATGTATTGCTTTGGGTATGTATTGGTTTGAATTGGTAAGTCATACTTTGGGTATCTATTCCCTTGAATTGAGGAATGTTTGAGCACTCTAGATATGTATTGGTTTGAATTGTTGGGTATGTATTGGTTTGAATTGTTTTGGATATGTATTGCTTTGAATTGACTCTGAGTATGTATTGATTTGAATTGAGGAATGTGTGAGCAGTCATGTATGTATTGGTTTGAATTGTTGAGTAAATTGAGTATATGTATTGCTTTGGGTATGTATTGGTTTGAATTGTAGAGTAAATTGAGTATATGTATTGATTTGGGTATGTATGTATTGCTTTCAACCTCTCTTTCAATTGAGTATATGTATTGGTTTGAATTGTAGAGTAGATTGAGTATATGTATTGATTTGGGTATGTATTATTTTGAATTGGTAAGTCTTACTTTGGGTATGAAGCTAGGGTTACTTAATGTTTGGATCTTATGGGTATTGCTTTCAATTGACTATATGTATTGCTTTTAGTGTACTGCGGGCTTTCCAAATCATTAGTAAGGGTTGATTGTTTAGTAAATTGGGTTTGTATTTTTTCTGCATATTGACTGACATTGGGTAATCTTATATAAAAGTGGAATATTTGTTTGAATATTATCTTTTATCCTTTTAACCATTATATGAAAGTTATCCAATTTCACTTTTACATATTAGCCAACCTGAGTAATTTTACATATTACCCAACATTACCCAACTTTGTCATATAGTTGGGTAATCTTATAGCATACCCAATATTTGTTTGAATATTATATTGAATGACATTGGGTATGTCATTCAGGAACGGAATTTCAGTTTTACATATTAGCCAACCTGGAGTAGTTTTACATATTACCCAACATTACCCAATTTTGTCATAAAGTTGGGTAATCTTATAACATACCCAATATTTGTTTGAATATTATATTGACTGACATTGGGTATGTCATTCAGGAACGGAATGCTGACATTGGTACCCAACCATACTCTGAAGAACAATCCCAACAAGTCCAGGTAATTATTGTCGTTAACATTTCACTTTTAGTAGTTGTATATATGTTATTATTAAACATTTACTAATATTGGTGGAAAAACAGTTTAATTATAGGTGGGAGGACAATCCTACGTTTGAGTCCGCACGGATTAATAACCACTCTAGGATGACCTTGATACCCATTATAAAAGATGCGTTGTCAAAGGAGGACAAACAACGCTTCAATCAGTGTGTCTTCAAAGATATAATCAGTATGGGTACGATGCTCAACCTGTCAAACCAACTTATCCATTTCTTGCTCCTTCGGGAGGTTAAGACAAAAAGAATTAGAAGTATGTGGTTTGGGATTAACAACTGCATGATTAGATTTGGTCTCCAAGAGTTTAGTGATATAACTGGTTTGAACTGTGGAGATGGTGTGGATGAAAAGGAAGAACAAGCTGAGATGGAGGAGGTTTTTGGTTTCCCCTCTTGTTCGATTGAGGAGTTTGAGGCTCGTTTTTTGGAAGAGCCGAAAGAATCAGAAAAGAAATACAAGATGTCGCTTGTGCTCTTTGTCGAGACGGTCCTTCTTGGCAATGACAAGCGGCTGAAGGTATCAACCACAGTTTTGAGTTTGGTGGCTAATGACCTAAAGTTGAACACATATGCATGGGGCCGTATGGCATTTGAGCATACTCGACACTCCTTAAGGAATTGTAAGCCGGCGAAGGAGAGGCGTACCGGAACATATCATATCAGTGGATGGCCGTTGGCGTTGCAGGTGAATATTTGTTTGAAATTATCTTTTATCCTTTTAACCATTCTATGAAAGTTACCCAACTTCAGTTTTATATATTACCCAACATTACCCAAATTTGGCTTATACTTGGATAACATTATAGCATACCCAATAATCATATATTATGTAATTTGCGTTTTTGTAGATTCACATATGCAACTCCATTCCAAAACTTGGGCAAGCGCTGGTGAAGGTTGTTTCCGCAGATGTCCAACCATTGTGCTTGAAGTTTGCATCGCTGACCTCAGCGAGGGCAAGCTTAAGCTATCAAAAGATTAAGCACTTAGTGTCGACACTGAATGACGATGACATTGTTACACTTCCTGCATCCGAGGAAGAAGGATTATTTCAAGATGATAAGGACTGGTGGCCCCGTGTGGAGCTTGATGATTTCTTTGTGGAAGTTTTGTTTTATACTGGATTTAAGAATGTAAAAATTCTAAAGTTTTCAGCTGAGGTTGCTTCCTCCAAACTACAGTATGAGGGAGAGAAGGATAAAGAAGGGAAGGATAAGGGAGGGAAAATGAAAACGAATTCCAAAACTCAGGATGAAGATGAAGGTACGAAAGGGAAGAAATGGAAAGCTGCTACTGGTGAAGAGAAGTCTGAATCTGATGACTTTATGGAGTCCAGTCGCTCATTGTTGTTAAGGTCCCGTACCGTGAAATCGTCTAAAAATGTGCAACCAAAGAAGAAATGTAGAGTAGACAAGGATATTGAGTAAGGAAAACAAAATTTGTTTTATTAAACAACATTTCCAATTGGTATGATATTTTCGTATTATGTTTTGATAGCTTGGTATTGGATGATTGCAGAAGCAAGGAAAAAGGTAAAGGTCAGAGGAGACCTAGAGTTTTTAAGTTTTATAGAAGCAAGAGAAGGGGGAGAGAAGCAGCTGTTGGAAAAACACCGTTGCCGGTTGCCAATCAAACATCTGGTGGTGCCGGAGAGATGTAAGTACTTTTATTGGGTATTGGGTATGAAATTTTTTTGGGTTTGTTGTTAGTTAAGTTTTTGTTGGACATTGTGTGACGATTGTGTTATTGGGTATGATGTGTTGTTTGGGTATGTCATGCTTTTCCTTTCAGGGATGATGGGAAGAATGACAAGGTAACACCGTCGGAGGGTGTTCATGATGTAAATGAAGAAAGAGAGGTTGGACAAGAAGTAAATGTAGGAGACGATGTCAATCAAACATCTCCTGATGTAGACATGTAAGTACTTTAATTAGGTATTGGTAATGAAGTTTTTGTTGGGTATGATGTATTCTTTTGGGTTTCTTATGATTTGTACGATTATCATGCTTTCTTTTAGGGATTTTGGTAAGCATGACAATGTAACACCGTTGGAGGGTGTTCATGATGGCAACGAAACAATGTTTGAACAAGATGTAGATGCAGGTGGCGATGCAAATCAACCGCCTGCTGGTGTAGACATGTAAGTGCTCTTATATTGTGTAACTTTAATTGGGTATTGGTTATGAAGTTTTTTTTGGATATGATGTGTTCTTTGGGTATGTTATGCTTTGTTCGATTGTCATTCTTTCCTTTTAGGGATTTTGGTAAGAAGGACAACGTAACACCGATGGAGGGTGTTGAGGATGGCAATGAAAGAGTGGTTGAACAAGAAGATGTAGATGCAGGAGACGATGCAAATCAACCGCCTGCCGGCGAAGGCCTGTAAGTACAATCATTTTTAGTTATTATTATTGTTAACATTGTTGGGTATGATGTATTTACTGAACTGTATCTATTATGTGTAACTTTTTTGTATGCACTAAATGTTGTTGCAATGATTTTCTTATACAATGTAGACGATCGGAAGTTTGCCCCAGTTGGGTAACTTTGTTACTGGATAAACTTGTGGGATTAGAAAAGACAAGTCGGGATTTAGCATTACAGGTTCACAATCAGGGTAAAGAGTTGATGAACCTGTCGAGGAAAGTAGGCGTAATGCAGGATCGCATTGAAAGTCAACTTGGTAGGACAAACTCAAGATTGAACAAGGTCATTGACTGCATGAAGAGCGATCCCCTAATCCAAAAGGCGAAAGATGGAAGCCAAAAAGATGATATTGTTTACGAAGTCATGTCGGAGGATGTTCCATCAAAAGATTATGACCAAAAGATGGAGGGAGAGGCCGCTGAGGTATCCGCAACTTTATGATTGCTTGGTTATGATTATGGTTAACATTGTTGGGTATGATGTACTCACCCAACTGTCTCTAATATGTGTAACTTTTTGCTTACTAGGAACATACGTCTGTACCACTGGAGAACAAGGATGTACTAGGGGAGGGAAATGCGGTTGAGGTAACATTATTACTTAAGGTGTTGTTGAGGTATCTGTTTTATGATTGTTGCTTTATGTTCTTATTTTATTTTAAGTTACGTGTAACTTTTTTTTACTATTAGGAAGAAACGTCAGTACCATCGGAGACCATGAACTTGGGCAAAAGTATAGCTAAAGTAGGTGCGGGAAAGGACGCTGAGGTAGTTCTGGGAAAGGACGCTGAGGTATCTGTTTTAAGTTGTGCTCACCCAAAAATAAATGCTTACCCAATTTTAAGTTATGTGTAACTTTTTTTTATTATTTTAAGTTGTGCTTACCCAACAATACGGTTACCCAATAGTATGCATATGCAGTTACCCAAAAAATGCATACCCAATTCCAATTATTTAGATTATATGGATATGTGTAATATTAGTGTTGGAGTTTATGAATACATGCTTACCCAATTGGATGCTTACCTAAATAAATGCTTACCCAATCTGTTTTATGATTGTTGTTTTATGATTGTTGGTTTATGAGGTAACATTATTACTTAAGGTGTTCTTACCCAATCTGTATACTTAAGGTGTTCTTACCCAAAAAATGCATACCCAATTCCAAATATATTGTTACCCAATCTGTTTTATGATTGTTGCTTTCTTACCCAATTGTAACTTTTTTTACTATCAGGAAGAAACGTCATTACCATCGGAGACCATGAACTTGGGCAAAAGTACAACTAAAGTAGGTGCGGGAAAGGACGCTGAGGTAGTTCTGGGAAAGGACGCTGAGGTATCTTTGTTACCCAATTTTAAGTTGCTTTCTTACCCAATTGTATGCTTACCCAAATAAATGCTTACCCAATCTGTTTTATGATTGTTGGTGTATGATAGTGTTCTATTATGTAGATTATATGGATATATATTGGATTATATGATACGTGCTTACCCAAAAAATGTTTGCCCAATTGAATGCTTAACCAATTAAATGGATATATGTTATGTAGATTAAATGCTTACCCAATTATTTAGATTATATGGATATGTGTAATATTAGTGTTGGAGTTTATGAATATATGCTTACCCAATTGAATGCTTAACCAATTAAATGCTTGCCCAATTGAATGCTTAACCAATTAAATGCTTGCCCAATTGTATGATAATCATTTAACTAACAAGTGCATAAATATGTGCACTAGTGCTCTAAGAATGATGGAGTTAGACGGCCAAATGGGAAACGTCTACGCAAACCATCAAACTGGGTCAAATCCCCATATAGGCAAACACAGTCCATACCCAAGGTTCCCAATAACAGCAACTTGGTCAAGAAAGATAGGTTGGAGATGTACGATTGGTACATGACCCAGAACAGTTGCTCTGTTATCATTGGACTGAACATAAATTGCACACGGGACCATTTCAAGGTGTTGCTGAACAGAACAGGATGACTTACTAGAGATGTAAGTGTTTATTAATAGATTATTTATATTGTTTGTCTAATTGTCATGCCTAATATCTTCTTACCCATTATTTATATTGTTTGTCTAATTGTCATGCCTAATATCTTCTTGGTTCTTTTTCAACTAGATAATGACCGAGTTAGTTATGCATCTTCGCAAAGGGGTTAGAGATGAGCCCAGGAAACTCCGCCAAGTCACTATTTGGCCATGTGAGATCGGACGCCATTTCAGCATGAAGGAGTTTGACAAATTCCGGGCAGCAGAAGATGCTTACGTCTTCCACAAAGATCTCATTGACTATGCTTCTGGAGCTGAACCATGTATGTTTCCAAGCGATATGTCAGTTGTTGATATTATTTACATGCCCATCAGCATCATTAACAAGCATTGGGTAGTATTGAAGATTGACTTCACGACATGGACTGTCGTTGTTTGTGACTCCAAACTTGCGTTCATGGCTGACCAAAAGTTAAACCTCCACATTCAACCGTTTTTGCACATGTTACCCAAGCTGTTTAGTCTACACAAAGAAACTCTTTACAAGAAGTGGCAGAATCGACTAAACAGTCCTTTCGTACTTACTAGGATGACTGAGGAAAAAGTCCCGCAGAACCACGAGAGGTAACTCTAAATTATCATACTGAAACATAATTGTATAGTAATAAAATTATATGGAATAAAAATTTAACAGTACATGTCTCTTTGTTTGCAGTGGTAGTTGTGGTGTGTTTGCTATCAAACACATTCAACATCTGGTTGCTAACCATGACTTAACCTCGGTATGTGAAGAGAATATTCCAGCTATGAGGGAGGAACTAGCTATGGTCCTATTCAAAAGGCAGTGGAGAAGGCCTTTTAAGTTTTAGAATTTCATTGAGTGTTGGTTAATCGTTGTAAAACTTTGTGGTAAAACTTTGAGCATGCATTTATGGTTATGTCCTCAACTTGTTAAAACTTGTGTATGAATGGTCGAAGACTTTTGGTTATCAAAAATGGGTTGCCCCAAAAATTTAACAGTACATGTCTCTTTTTTGGGTATATATTACATAACACTTACCCAATAATATCCAGATATTTTTTCAGAAAAACTATATTGTGATCATCAAATGAAATCTTACCCAAAATACTGCCGCACTACTCCCCAATAGATGAAACTTACTAATTGAATCTTATTGCGATTTATGTTGTGGAAAAACTATATTGTGGTAACCTTCATTCAAACTTAATGCGATTTATGGTTATATCCTCATCAAATGACATCTTACCCAATATACTGCCGTACCAAATTCATTGAAAGGAATAACATTGTCATACCAAAATACAAACCGCGTGAGCCCAGGAAACTCCGTCAAAAAATGACATCTTACCCAATGTCATCTTACCCAAAATACTACATTCAAACTTATCCAATTGTATGCTTACCCAATCTGTTTTATGATTGTTGGTTATATCCTCATCAAATAGCATCTTACCCAATATACTGCCAAATTCATTGAAAGGAATAACAATGTCATCTTACCCAAAATACTGCCGTACAAAATTCATCTTACCCAAAATACTTCATTCAAACTTCGTTCCCAATAGATGTGCCACATGCACATTAATTGTGTGATACCCAAAAAATTATAGAAAAGCATTGTAAACTAGGATACCCAAAAAGAACCATAACAACCATCCTTTTAACCCTTGCTAACAATGGGTTGGTTCCGACATGTTTTCTTGTTATGTCCCAACATTCCACAACACGCACATTTTGTCTTCTTCCCTTCCCCGGAGCTACGTATCCTAGCTTTTGGTAAACTTCCACATCTTTTCTTCTTACTTGGAGGATTGCATTGAATGTCTTCTATGCATGAAGGAATGTCATAATCAATTGATCCCAAAACTGGGTATATAATTTCCTCATATGCCCTCCGCCAAGCATCAACATTGTAATATTCACTTACCAATGTCGCAGGATTAATTTTAAGTGTCTTTGTAACAGCAATGGCATGCACACAAGGTATCTCCTCCATTTCAAACTCCTTGCATGTACATGTTCGATCTACTACACTGACAAGTTCATCTTCAACTCCCCACTTCACTTGATACAACATTCTTTCACTATCTAGAATGTAACAAGCATACCTTGTTGCATCAACATACTTCTTTTGGATGATTCCTTCGACCTTCGGGGTGGCTAAATCTTTGCATAGTTGTGCTTTTTCCCTTCGCTGAGCGAACCACCTACTCATAACTTTTCGTATCTCATCGACTAACGCAAGGACCGGATACTCCCTCGCGTCGAGCATGACCCTATTTATAGTTTTCGCATTGTTGCTCGTCAAGATGTTATACCTCTTCACGGGTGAATAAGCACGTGACCATGTTTCAAACCCAACATCTGTAAGAAGGTGCCCAACCTTTGGTTTCTCCTACAAAGATAAACTCCACAATTAATTTTTATTACCTATACCTTCAAAAGGATACCCAATATTATTATTAAAGAGGATATTTTGCTTACCCCATCAATTATGCCGAAAAGCTCCAAACACTTATCTTTCTTGTAACACCTAGCAGCGTCTTCGAACATTTGTTGGATCCTTTTATCCGTTGATCTCTTCTTGATATTTTGCTTTAGATGGTACATGCAAACACCATGGTGACAATTGGGGAAGTTCATCGCTATTGCTTTCTTGATGGACCTGTGTCTATCGGATACGAACAACTGATCTGTTATATCTGCAACACACCTTCTCAAATTTCTAAAGAAGAAATCCCACGCGTCATCATTTTCACCATCAACTATGGCATAGGCGAGGGGATAAATCTGTTGATTTGCATCTTGACCAGTTGCGACTAACAAAACACCACCGTATTTCCCCTTTAGAAATGTACCATCAACCGAAATGACCTACACATGTTTTCATGTAAAGAACGTTATTTTGTCATACCCAAATTCACGATTATGACATACCCAGTTCACGATAATGACATACCCAATGTTATAAAAATGTACCAATCATATTAATAACCTACCCAATAAATGTAAAACTAACCTTTCTCAAAGCCTCGTAGCCTCTTATTGATTGCCCGAAAGCAAAGAAAACAAATCTGAACTTCGAATCCTGATCAATGTCCAAAGCAACGACGCTCCCCACATTTGCATCACGCAACTTCTGCATATAAGCCGGAACACCTTTATAGTTTTCCTCAAAACTTCCCCTCATCATTTCCTTCACAGTTTCAACCGCTTTCCAACATACCCAATATGATGCCTCAATTTGGTGTTGGTTCTTCAACACCCCTTGAACTGCTAGAGGTTCTGGCAACCTGTTCACATTGGCATATCTGCACATCCAACTCAAAACTCTTTTATTTTTACAAACACAATATGTTATGACTTATGTATATGTAGTTTCTAACCAATTATACAATATTACTTACATATCTCCCAACAAATGGGCAATGACGGTGACGAAAGCTTTTCTACGATTACACCTCCTTGTTTCAAAAGAGCATGTGTGTATGTTGATGTACTTTGTCATGGTGAAATCTCTTGACTTACCCAACATAGAGAAACGAGCTCTCCATTTGCATTCTTTATCCTCACATCTAGCAAGCACAGCCGCCTTCCTGGACTTTTCTATCTTGTATTGAAAACAATTATAGATTGCATTTAGAGCCAATGCAACTTTCAACTCTTTTTTACTTTTGTAAGTGTGCCCAATTTTAAGTTCGCACCTCTGTTGAAGAGTCTCAACAAAATCAATCCTTGCACTTTGCTCCGGATCCTCTTCATTTGGGTAACCAATAGCACCATACCCAGGATTTAATATTATACTACCCCTTTCCGCTCCTTCAATCAATCTAGACATTGCTGCTTGCTCATCATAAAGTATTATGCTCGAATTATCCATACCGTTTGTAGTTATCATTGTTTCTTCAATATGGCGTTTCTCTCTCGTTGTAACACACATTGGGATGCTCCATGATATATTACCCAAGTTGTTTGTGTCTACAAACATTTCAAAATCTTCCCAAGTTTCAATGTCAAATGGGTGCAAACATGGATTTATAGTGTTTCCATAGGTCAAGGTAATATCATGCTTATCCAAGCACAAATTAAATCTTGACCCTATTAAACTCCTCAAGTCATCCATTGTTGATCCTTTCTTCATAATCATGTGCTTGCTGTGGACATTACCAACATACCTCCAGCAGTCATCAACACAAACCCAATCTCCACCCGCATAAACGGCAAATTGTAAAGTTTCCATCCCTATAAAGAAAAAGGCAATGTTAGTACGCTTACAAACAAACACAACTCTTACCGTTGCTTACCCACAAATAGAAAATGTAAACACACATTGGGGTAAGCTGAAACTTCATACAACATGAAGTTTCAGCTTACCCCGAAATATATTACTCAGGAACTTTGAGATAACCCAGAAATAGGAACAAACTTGCTTACCCAGAAAATGTAAACAAACACTGATTCACACCTCTTACCCAGGAAGAAGAGAAGTTTCAGCTTACCCCGAAATATATTACCCAGGAACTTTGATATAACCTAGAAATAGGAACAAACTTGCTTACCCACAAATAGAAAATGTAAACAAACACCGTTTACCCACAAATATAACATGAAGTTTCAGTGTTTTAGATTCACACCTCTTACCCAGGAAGATGAGAAGTTTCAGCTTACCCCGAAATATATTACCTAGGAACTTACCCAGAAATAGGAACAAAAACTGCTTACCCAAAAATAGAATAGCGCTATGTAAGCAGTCCAGATTCCGTTGAAGAAGAAGCTGAACAAGTAGTCCAGATTCCTGCGTTTCAATGGGAAGAAGAAGCTCAACAAACACTGCTTACCCAGAAAAGAGCTGGGCTATGTAAGCAGTTCAGATTAATATGTTTTTGAGATAACCCAAAAATAGGAACAAACTGCTTACCCAGAAATAGAACAGGGCTATGTAAGCAGTCCAGATTCCGGTGAAGAAGAAGTTGAACAAGCAGTCCAGATTCTTGCGTTTCAATGGGAAGAAGAAGCTCAACCAACACTGCTTACCCAGAAAAGAGCTGGGCTATCTGTGAAGAAGAAGCTCAACAAAACAGCTGCTGCGTTTCAATGGGATACGAACCAAAAGGCCTCATATGAATTCCTGCGTTTCAAATGGGAAGATGAAGGGACAGTGGAGGGAAGGAGATGGGCTGGCTGAATTGATTGGGCTTTTTTTAATATTTTTCTACATGTCACCCATCAAATCAGTCTACATACCTATGACCTTTACTTTTCTGCTTTTTGCTACAATAGCAGCCCATTTTCTAAATAAAATTATGAGAGACCCAAAATCCAAACTCTATAGTGTAAAAAGCCTACATTGCAAAATTTGCCAAATTTATTTATGGACTGGCTGAATATAATTAATGGGCTGCAAATGAAATGGTCATATAGATGAAGAGTTGAAGTGCATGGAATTCTCCAAAGAAGGCTAGAAATACGAAGAAAGGTTAAAAAGTTAATTAGTTTAACAATTTCATCCACTCAATCTTCTTGATGTCGCCATCGTTTATTGCTACCCATATGCTATATACCCTCGTCAATCAACTTTGGGTTTATAAATGAACATTCAATGAGGATAACTTACACACCAGCTTGACCCACCCATAATCAGAAAGTCTAGGCTCAAATTCAGCATCTACCATCACATTCGTAGGCTTGGCAAAGATTCAAAATGAAGAAACTTCAAGCCTGTTATGATTCCGATGCAATGCGAAGCCGTATTTCCCAACCTAATTACAACTCGTTGTTGTGAACACTATTCATCATATCCTCAAGGCTTCTTGTTGGCATATAATCATAAACCAAAGAAAACCTGTATGATTCTCTATCATAAGCTCGTAAGCTCATCAAATGCCTATTTATTAACCCTGCTAATACCTGAAGCTCCCTTTTGATAGCACTCATATGTAAATAGAGTATACTAGAGGGCTGCCGTTGTAAATATTGTAAATACGTTGGTTATTTATATGACCTATCAGTAAATGGAAACACTAAGAGAATTTATCATATTCTCACGTGGTATCAGACACTTTGTTCCTCTAAACCTTCTTCCGCCTCTCTCAAAACCCTACGGCCGTCTCCTTTTCTCGCCTGTCTTTCCCCTTCCTCCATTCCTCGATGGCTGCCGAACGGAAACCTTCATTCCATTCTGCCCTCGGAATCTCCAATATCTAGAGCAACATTGCTCTCGTCCTTGACCATGACACTCCATATGCTTCCTGAGTCACCTTGTTTCGCGTTACTACGAAAGCACACAACGTGTTCGATCACATCGATGAGAAAGTTCCCAAACCAGCGGATATTGATGATTCGTTATGGCTACAAGTTGATGCTGCGGTTCTTCAATGAATCTATAGTACGGTTTCCCGGGAAATCTTCTTGCAAATTCCGGACTTAGATGATACGGCTCTTCAAGCTTGGAATCGAGTCAGAGATATCTTTCAGGACAACAAGAACACCCGTGCCGTCTACCTCGAACACGAGTTCTCCAATTGTAAGTTTTCCGGATTCTCCTCAATTATGCTTACTGTTTACAACTCAAGTCTCTTGCGGATCAACTCAAGGGCGTTGGTTCAACGGTCCCTGAAACCCGACTTGTTCTTCAACTAATTTCGGGACTACCAGCTGAATACAACATTGCGGCAAGCTTCGTTCAACAATCTGACCCACTTCCGTCCTTCACAAAAACCCGTTCTCAATTGCAACTTGAGGAAACCCATATGGCTGCGCAGTCCGGATCAACGCAGTCCAAAACGGCCCTTACTGCAGCCCACCGTCAACAGCCAAGTCACCCTCCGACGCCGACATCTGGCGGGTCTCCCTCTGCCGACTCGGACCACCAGCAGCAGCGCCGGAATCTAGGGCGGAAGGCAAACGGCAGTCCAGCAGCTCCCCTGGCCAGCAGGCGGCGATGCGGTTCGTTTGGCATCCTAACGCGGGATGGATTCCTGTGCAACAACCCTCATCCCAGTTTCCCCAAGGCCCACAAGCTTCTCCTTGGTACCTCACTGGCCCAACTGCACACAGGCCCGTCTGCCCATACCCCCAGTAGCTCCCTCAACCCAGTTTACTCGGCCTAATACCACAACAGGCCCATCTGCAAGCTGATTTTCAGCCAACTGCATTAGATAATGCGTTTGCTACTATGTCATTGAATCCGACGGACAATAATTGATACATGGACACGGGTGTTACGCTCAGGATGTGTGTGTGAATCGCAATAAGCTTTAAATTTATATTCTCGTTATATTTATCCTAACTCCTAGCGAACCCGTAGCGTACGGGACGTTTGTAGTAGGGATAGTATTCCGAGGTCGAACACAAAGACTAAGGTGAAATCGAGTCAAACAATGGTCATAGATAGTGTGGATCTAATCTAAGAGAGGAGAAAGAAATAAAGAAATGAAAATGATGATATTTTTGGTTGAGTTTTTGTGGTGATCAAACAAAGATCACAAATCAAGCAAGGTAAATAAACAAACTAACAACTCAAGCTAGCAAAACAAACAAGTAACATAAAACACAAAGTATATGATCAAGAGAGAAAAGTGGATTCTAGAGGTCAAGATTTTCGGTTATGGCATTGGATTCAAGATTTTAAGGATTCTAAGGACAAGCTGCGGTGTTGGGAAAGAGTGTTTCACTAATGGAAGTAATTACCGGGTGGGTCTCTCACTTCACTAGTCCCGCATCAAACTCTTATTACCGGGTAGGTCTCAAGGGGTTAAAGTAGGGAATCCTTCACAAACCGGATACTACTTAAGGGGTAACCCTCTCTTTACCGGGTAAGTCTCGGAATAGGGAAGTCTCAAGCAATAATCCTAGCACACTCGATCCAATAGCGGCTTATGAGGCTCACTACTACCTAGTATTCATCATCTTAGGTATCTAAGGTCGGAAATCATCGGGTAGATCTCTTCCCTCACTTAGATTGATAGCATTAGGTGATCCTAAGCTAAATTAGGCTGAACAAACACTAGGATTTAAACAACCAAACACCCTAACATACAGATTCATCAATTAGAGAGCAACAGGAGAATAAATCGGGTTGTTCTACAGCTAAATCGGCCGATCTGCTGATGATCCGGGCGATTTTTCTGACTGGTTTGGGTTTCGTGCATACAAATCATTCTAAACTAACATATAAGTCCATTCTATCATCACCCCAGCCATAACCATCAATCCATCACTCCAGAATCACTAAAAACTAGCCAATAGTATGCATATCAAGATCCAAAATCATCATACAAGCATACATGGTTCTCATAGATGAATAATGAAAGACAAGCAAGTAAAATCAATAAATCTCAGCTGAATCTAAGTTGTAGCAGGACTTACAAACTCTTAAATGAAGATCCAAAACGTTCCTAACAATCCTTGCAATAGTTCTTCAATCCAAGACTACAAAAATAACTCCAAATCACTCAAAACCTCACTATCACTCCTAGAATGGTGTTCTTCTTCTTCCTTCAATCCTTGAGAGTTTTTCTTCTCCTCCAAGTCTTGCCTCCAATGGATGAGCTGTGAATGAGAGAATGTGGGAGAGGGGATATGCTCAGCAACAGCTTGCAGGACCACTTATATTCTCCACCAAGAGCAAGGCCGGATCAAGAGATCGTGGGACACGTGGCTTAAGTTGTTGAAGGCAGGAAAATCGACCCAGAGATAAAAATCGGCCGATTTATCTGTTAGTTGGTCCGATTTTCTTCAGCAGAAGCATGCTATGATCGTCTAGCCATGAGTTGCTCCATTGCTTGCACCAATAGTGGTCTTTGTGTCCTTTGTTGCTCCAATTATGCTCTTCCAAAGCTTTGGATGTGTACCACCATGAGGCTTGGCCCTCGAATGTATCGGTTAATGTCCAAAAGACCCCCGAAATACCTACAAAGCAATGCACAAGTCCGTGTAGACGTCTATCTTGACAAATTACGTGAATTGAATGCAAACGTTGTGAATTAGTGCTAAACCATGCATGAATAAGTGAGAAATCTATATAAATGATTACCTAAACTTAAGTCATAAATCGTGTTATCAAAAATACCCCATACTTAAGGTTTGCTCGTCCCTGAGCAAATTCTCAACCATAGACTACAAGATAACATGATTTATGTATGCAGAAAAAATGCAAAATCTTTTTGGGTTTGTGCTTCTAATTGGATCACCTTCATAGTCATGTTTCATGGCAATGGACAAGCAATCATGCATCAAATGAATGAAGGCATGGAAAGACAATTATACTTAACTAGAAAGCATGCATGAGAGGTGAAAATGAAGAAGTCAAGATGATCATGAGTATGTCCAATCTAGATCACTAAGTCTTACACACATGCATTTAGGTCACAAGGACTTAGAAAAGAAGAAGCTAAGAAACGTTGTGATTAGGTGGGAATTTTTAGGTCATGTGTTGCTAATCCGGGAAAGGAACTAACTCCACAATTTCATTTTTGCTCAACTTCCCAACAAGTGTACGATTTTCTCCATCTTTTCTTTCTTTTCTTTTCTTTTTT
Source organism: Fagopyrum esculentum (assembly GCA_033239045.1). Lineage (NCBI taxonomy): Eukaryota > Viridiplantae > Streptophyta > Magnoliopsida > Caryophyllales > Polygonaceae > Fagopyrum > Fagopyrum esculentum. The sequence goes on along the minus strand of BSUD01000004.1, from coordinate 5,514,916 downwards.
TCACTTATTTTTGAGACAATGGCATTGGTGTACAAAAGCCGAAACCTTGGTGATTAGCCGTCCTCGGGCTTTTTTTATTTTTCGAGGTGCATCCACACCGGGCACACATACCAAAGCTCGTTAGAACAATCGGTTTATTTGACTTTGGCAAGGCACCAACACCCAATTATGTGAAGTGTGCCGAGTTACTTGTCATTTAAACCAACGTCCCCAAACCTATATTTTTGTCTACACTTTCACAACAAATTCAGCACTTCATTCACATCATTCTTTCATCAATCACTTCACCCCAAACTTGCTTTTCACACATATCACCACACTAGCATGCTCCTATTCCCGGATGGGTCAAAAGAGGTCAAGTTTTTCATCAATTGAGGTGTTCAACAACATGATCAAGATGAGAAGTAGAGAAAAATAAATTGCCTTAATCACTCCTAATTGATGTGCAAGAACTATCATGTAATTTCGTCCTTCAATACTCAATCCATTCTAGGCAAACATCATGATCACAATCATTCATGGAATTCAAGAGAAGTACTTCAAGTCCCCATATGCATTCATCAATTTAACACATAAGGCCATCCATAGCCAATCCACAAGACAAGATTCATCATTAGGGTCATATCCAAGCTTTAGAAGCACAAAATTTTTTTTTAAATTTTCTGATTTTTTTGAGTTTTTCGAAATATGTAATGCAAGACATAATGAAACATGTGACAAAACTAAACTATCCTAGATGCTAATCATGCAAGTGATCATGAAAACCCCACCCCATACTTAGAAACACATTGTTCCCAATGTGGAAACTAAATAAAGAAGTGAAAGAGAGTTCTCACAATGTAAAATTGGTGATGCTTTGGTATTTCGGTTCACATTGAATGATTATGGTGGATGATCGATCAAGGATGGTAGAGAGCTCTTGATGTTCATTAATGGTGTCGGAACCCGCGCTTGGCACCACAAGCCGTCCAAGTTCCACGTCCGCTCCACCCATGCTTGATTTGAGATCATCACTTTCCTTTACAGAGGAAAAATCGCCCCAACTGTCCAGGAAAATCGGCCGATCTGCTGAAGAACAGGCCGATTTTTCTGGGTGATTTCCCCCTTGTCCATGTGCTTGGATCTTGTACCTTCAACAGTTCCATGAGGCCTTCACATGACCTCCAACATCTCGTCACACACAACAATCAACAAGATCTAGCACCCAAAAACACAAAAGAAAAACAAAGCACACCAAGAGTGATATCAAACAAAAGCAAGAAAAAGAAAGGGAAAAATATGTACCAATGGGTTGCCTCCCATTAAGCGCTTCTTTAAGGTCATTAGCTTGAGCAAATTCGGGAGCATGTCACTCAAAGTGAAGTGGGGCAATCACTTCTACCGGGGCTTCCGGGATATACTTCTTCAAACGGTGCCCATTCACCTTGAAGTTACCACAATGATCTCCTCCTATCTCTACCGCTCCATGAGGAAAGACCTTCTTCACAACATAGGAACCCGTCCATCTTGACTTGAGCTTTCCGGGGAAGAGCCGCAACCTCGAGTTGAAGAGAAGCACTAAGTCACCCTCGTTCAATTCCTTTGGGATGAGGCGCTTGTCATGCCAACGCTTGGTCCTCTCCTTGTAGATCCGGGCATTCTCGTAAGCATCCAACCGGATCTCCTCAAGGGCGTTCATGTCTAGCAACCTCTTCTCACCGGCCACCTTGAGATCAAAATTCAACCACCTTATAGCCCAATATGCTCTATGCTCCATCTCTACCGGGAGGTGGCAAGACTTGCCATAGACTAGCTTGTAGGGAGTGGTGCCAATTGGTGTCTTGAAAGCGGTCCTATAAGCCCACAAAGCATCATCGAGCTTCATAGCCCAATCTTTTCTCGTCCTAGAGACCGTCTTCTCAAGTATCCCTTTTATCTCCCGGTTGGAGATCTCCACTTGGCCACTAGTTTGGGGATGGTAAGGTGTTCCCACCTTATGGGTCACCCCATACTTAGCCAAAAGTGCCCCGAAGTTCCTATTAGTGAAGTGCTTCCCTCCATCACTTATGATCACCCTTGGTGTTCCAAACCTAGGGAAGATCACTCGGTTGAAGAACCGCACCACCACCTTGGCATCATTTGTGGGAGAGGCGATTGCCTCCACCCATCTCGAAACATAATCTACCGCCAATAGGATGTAGAGGTTTCCACATGAAGAAGGGAATGGTCCCATGAAGTCTACACCCCACACATCAAATATTTCCACTTCTTGTATGTTGTTCAAGGGCATCTCATTCCTCCTTGAGATGTTGCCCGTCCTTTGGCAAGCATCACAAGCTACCACAAAGCTTTGCACATCCTTGAACAAACTTGGCCAAAAGAAGCCCGATTGCAACACTTTAGCACATGTCTTGTGTGAGCTAGCATGCCCTCCACATGGCAAGGAATGACAATGGCGGATCACACTCTCCACCTCATCCTCCGGTATGCATCTTCTAAACATTCCATCCGGCCCTCTCTTGAACAAAAGTGGTTCACTCCAATAGTAATGCCTCACATCCTTGAAGAACTTCTTCCTTTGGGCATATGTCAATCCGGGAGGCACTTTCTTACACACTAAGTAGTTCACAATGTCGGCATACCATGGCTCACTTCCTCTAGACACTTGGAACAAGCACTCCTCCACCATTTGCAATTGCTCATCCCGGAATGAATCATCAATCGGGATGTCATCTCTTTCAAGCTCCAATGGTGGGAGTCTACTAAGGTGATCCGCCACGGAGTTCTCGGATCCCTTCTTGTCCCGGATTTCCAAATCAAACTCTTGAAGAAGAAGGATCCACCGAATCAACCTTGGTTTGGCATCCTTCTTTGTAAGTAGATAACGGATCGCAGTATGATCCGTATAAACTATGACCTTCGCTCCAACAAGATATGAGCGGAACTTTTCAAATGCATACACAACCGCTAGCAACTCCTTCTCGGTGGTAGCATAATTGAGTTGGGCATCATCTAGCGTCTTGCTAGCATAATAAATAGCATGAGTGCGCTCATCTTTCCTTTGCCCCAAAACAGCCCCAACGGCTACATCGCTTGCATCACACATGATCTCAAATGGTAGGCTCCAATCCGGAGGTTGCATGATAGGTGCGGAGATCAAAGCGTTCTTCAACCTACAAAAGGCCTCAAGGCAATCTTTGGAGAAAACAAATTCAACATCCTTCATTAGTAGGTTAGTAAGAGGCTTAGAAATTTTAGAGAAGTCTCGAATAAACCTCCGGTAAAAACCGGCATGCCCTAAGAAACTCCTCACCCCTTTCACCGAGGTAGGTGGTGGCAACTTCTCTATCGTTTCAATTTTTGCCCTATCAACTTCAATGCCACGGTTAGACACCAAGTGTCCTAACACAATACCTTCACTTACCATGAAGTGGCATTTTTCCCAATTCAAGACAAGATTTGTCTCCTCACATATTTGCAATACTAATGACAAGTTAGCCAAGCAATTATCAAAGGAAGAACCATAAACAGAGAAATCATCCATGAACACTTCTATGATATTTTCAATGTATTCCGAAAAGATAGCCATCATACACCTTTGGAAGGTGGCGGGTGCATTACACAACCCAAATGGCATTCTCCTATATGCAAAAGTACCCCATGGACATGTAAATGTTGTTTTCTCTTGGTCATCGGGGTGGATAGGGATTTGGAAGAATCCACTATAGCCATCTAAATAGCAAAAATGAGAATGTTGAGCTAACCTCTCTAGCATTTGGTCAATGAAAGGGAGAGGGAAGTGATCTTTCCTAGAGGCCATGTTAAGCTTCCTATAATCAATACACATCCTCCACCCCGTAACTGTCCTAGTCGGGATTAGTTAATTGTTCTCATTGGTCACTACGGTCATCCCACCCTTCTTAGGAACTACATGAACGGGACTAACCCACTTACTATCCGAGATAGGGTAGATAATTCCCGCATCTAGCAACTTTATGATCTCCTTCTTAACTACCTCTTTTATTATAGGATTCAATCTTCTTTGATGTTCAATAGAGGGTTTATGGTTATCTTCCATCATTATCTTATGCATGCACAAAGAGGGCTTAATGCCAACAAGGTCATCAATGGTGTATCCTATTGCCTTTCTATGCAGTTTCAATTCATTCAACAATCTATTAAGTTCATCATCACTCAAAGATGCATTCACAATCACCGGATAAGTAGAATTTGAACCAAGGAAAGCATACTTTAAATGAGAAGGAAGGAGTTTAAGATCAAGTTGAGGAGAACCTTTTTCGGTTGGAGACGATCCATACAATGTAGGTTGAGATGATTGCAAAGCCATGGAACCCTCCTTGAAGTCCCTTGATGATTGCTCACAATCAAGTGGTTGATGCTGAAAAGACTCAGGAAAATCGGCCCAGTCAGAAAAATCGGCCGATTTTCCTGAGGGTAGGTCGATCTGAGTTTCTGTTTTTGCAGAACTGGACGAAATTTCAGCACAAGGCCAAAAATCGGCCGATTTGGTCCCTCCAGTCCGATTTTTCTGCCTGTTTCTCTCTTCTTCTAACACTTCAAATCCAACACTTGGTAGCTCGTCCAATGCATTCAAGGCCTTGATTACTTCATTGCTACTCTCCTCAACTCCTTCCTCCATCAAGCTTGAGCTAAGAACCTTCTCAAGTGGATCCTTGAGCAAGATTGAGCTCACAACCTCTCTAGACTCCTCTTCCTCCACTATGTTGAATACATCTTCATCAAGGGTTGGCCCTTTCATCATTGTGGACAGCTTGAACTTGATGTTCTCTTCTCCAATGTTGAAGGAGAGAGTCCCATTCTTGCAATCTACTAGACATCCAGAAGTAGCTAGGAAAGGTCTCCCCAAGATGATAGGAACCGGGTAGTCCGCCGGGATGTCCAAAACAACGAAGTCTATGGGCACATAGAACTTCCCTAGTTGCACCGGAATGTCTTCCAAGATTCCAACCGGATGAGTGATTGAGCGGTCCGCCATGTAAAGAGTTATCTTGACCGGCTTTGGCTCTCCTAACCCAACCTTGTTGCAAAGTGCAAGCGGGATGATGCTTACACTTGCCCCAAGATCAAATAGGGCGTCATACTTCACTTCTCCTACTCCGATTGGCACACAAAAGGATCCCGGATCTCTTAGCTTAGGAGGCATCTCCTCCTTCATTGTTTGAATCAACTCCGAGGATCTCTTTGTCATCCTTATCTCCCCATACTCCTCCAACTTCCTTTTGTTGGAGAGTATCTCCTTCAAGAACTTGCCATACGCCGGCATACCTAAAATAGCATCCATGAACGGAATGTTATTATGCAATTTAGACATAAGTTCAAGGAATTTACCAAAGTGATTGTCCAAGCGAGCTCTTGCTCGTGATTGAGGGAACGGTAGTGGTGGCTTGTATGGAGGCGGTGCCACATATGTTGGCTCAACATTCTTGCTTTTGCCTCCATCTTCTTGCAATGGCTCTTCTTCATTCACCACTTGCTTCCCTTTAGCATTCTCCTTGGGCAAAGGATCTTTCATGCTCAGCCCACTCCTTGTTGTAATAGCCAACACTTGGCCTCTTGGGTTATCTTTGGTTCTTCCGGGAAGTTTTCCCTGATCTCTATGGGCTTCACCCGCCTTTTGGAACACTTGTGCTTCCAACACTTTTTGAGCTTTGGAAATGGAAGTCACCGTGCTCTCAAGACCACTCAACCTTCCAAGCAATTGCTCAAACATCATTTCGGTTCTATCCTTTGGAGGTTGAGTGAATCCGGGTGGAGGTTCTTGTGAAGCCTTTGGTGGTGGAGCTGCGCTTGTGGAAGCGGGAGGGTTCAAGGCTCCATCCGGGTTAGAATAGGAAAACCCGGGATGGTTGTGGTTGGGCCGGTAATTGTTGAATTGCCGGTTGTTGTTGAAGTTCCTTGGGCCTTGATAGTTGTTGTAATTGCCCCTTCCCATGTAATTCACATCTTCCTCCTTGGAAGACAAATTAGCTTGTGGAAGCACTTGAGGAGTTGCTTGATTCTTCAAAGTTGTAGCACACAACTCCCTCAAGGACTTTAGCTCGTTGTTGATGGCGTCAAGCTTGAAATTGCTCATGGTGACCTCACTCACCTCATATGCTCCCGCCTTTCTCCCTTCACTCTTCCTATGGGAGTATTTCTCGATCACTAGAGCTTGTTTCTCTACAAACTCCCAAGCATCATCCACATGCTTCTCCATGAAAGTCCCACCGGAAAGAGATTGAAGCTTGAATTGGCTATCTTCACCAAGTCCCTTGAAGTAGATCTCCAATAGCTCAATTTTCGGTATGCCATGGTGTGGACAATCTAGGAGAAGATCTCTAAACCTCTCCCAAGACTTGAATAAACTCTCTCTATCCTTCATCAAAAAGGCATTGATCTTCCCTCTTAGCTCGGTAGTCTTGGAAGGTGGGAGGAACTTAGTCAAAAACTCGGTTGTCATCTCCTCCCAAGTACCAACTCGCCCTTGTGGAATAGATTGATACCAAGCTAAGGCTTTGTCCTTAAGAGAGAAGAAGAAAACCCTAAGCTTATGGTTGTTGCTCTCTAGTCTAGGCGGTCTAAGAGTCTCCATCAAAATCTCATAGTTCATCAAGTGTTGATGAGGAGACTCTCCTTCCATCCCTCCAAATTGATTATGCCGGATCATTTGTAGAACTTGAGGGCGGAGTTCGTAGTTGTGGGCTGCGGGATCTCCTAAGTTCATACCCGGACAGTGTGCTCTTTGTGCCGGATCCATACGTCTCCCTAATGTTTGTGGCTCTTCAATATCAATGGGCACAACCCTAACATTCGCCGCCGGCTGCGGTTGTGGTGGAGGAGGTGGAGGTTGTTGACGATTAAGCTCTCTTTGAACAAGGGCTTGCCTAATCTCATCAATCTCCCTCTTAATTGCTTCTTGCCTCTCATTGGCAAGTCTCCTTTCTTCTCCAAGACCTCATCTCTTAGCCTTATTTTCTCTAAAGCCTCATCCAATTCAGCTTGGAGGTCTCTTCAGGCCATCTCTTTCCCTTTCTTAATGCTCTTGGATCTAGATCTAAGGGTTTTCTCCGGTTCGGGATCGAATGGAGCTAAATCCTTGCCACGAGATCTTCGCATACACCTAAAGAGTGAGAGATGTCCTGAAAAGCAAAGACACAAACCAAAGAGAGATCAAAAGCAACAAGAAAGATCTACACTATAAACAATCACGAATAGACTCAATCTAGACCTAGTCCCCGGCAACGGCGCCAAAAACTTGTTGCGCTCAGGATGTGTGTGTGAATCGCAATAAGCTTTAAATTTATATTCTCGTTATATTTATCCTAACTCCTAGCGAACCCGCAGTGTACGGGACGTTTGTAGTAGGTATAGTATTCCGAGGTCGAACACAAAGACTAAGGTGAAATCGAGTCAAACAATGGTCATAGATAGTGTGGATCTAATCTAAGAGAGGAGAAAGAAATAAAGAAATGAAAATGATGATATTTTTGGTTGAGTTTTTGTGGTGATCAAACAAAGATCACAAATCAAGCAAGGTAAATAAACAAACTAACAAGTCAAGCTAGCAAAACAAACAAGTAACATAAAACACAAAGTATATGATCAAGAGAGAAAAGTGGATTCTAGAGGTCAAGATTTCCGGTTATGGCATTGGATTCAAGATTTTAAGGATTCTAAGGACAAGCTGCGGTGTTGGGAATGAGTGTTTCACTAATGGAAGTAATTACCGGGTAGGTCTCTCACTTCACTAGTCCCGCATCAAACTCCTATTACCGGGTAGGTCTCAAGGGGTTAAAGTAGGGAATCCTTCACAAACCGGATACTACTTAAGGGGTAACCCTCTCTTTACCGGGTAAGTCTCGGAATAGGGAAGTCTCAAGCAATAATCCTAGCACACTCGATCCAATAGCGGCTTATGAGGCTCACTACTACCTAGTATTCATCCTCTTAGGTATCTAAGGTCGGAAATCATCGGGTAGATCTCTTCCCTCACTTAGATTGATAGCATTAGGTGATCCTAAGCTACATTAGGCTTAACAAACACTAGGATTTAAACAACCAAACACCCTAACATACAGATTCATCAATTATAGAGCAACAAGAGAATAAATTGGGCTGTTCTACAACTAAATCGGCCGATCTGCTGATGATCAGGGCGATTTTTCTGACTGGTTTGGGTTTCGTGCATACAAATCATCCTAAACTAACATATAAGTCCATTCTATCATCACCCCAGAAATAACCATCAATCCATCACTCCAGAATCACAATAAACTAGCCAATAGTATGCATATCAAGATCCAAAATCATCATACAAGCATACATGGTTCTCATAGATGAATAATGAAAGACAAGCAAGTAAAATCAATAAATCTCAGCTGAATCTAAGTTGTAGCAGGACTTACAAACTCTTAAATGAAGATCCAAAACGTTCCTAACAATCCTTGCAATAGTTCTTCAATCCAAGACTACAAAAATAACTCCAAATCACTCAAAACCTCACTATCACTCCTAGAATGGTGTTCTTCTTCTTCCTTCAATCCTTGAGAGTTTTTCTTCTCCTCCAAGTCTTGCCTCCAATGGATGAGTTGTGAATGAGAGAATGTGGGAGAGGGGATATGCTCAGCAACAGCTTGCAGGACCACTTATATTCTTCACCAAGAGCAAGGCCGGATCAAGAGATCGTGGGACACGTGGCTTAAGCTGTTGAAGGCAGGAAAATCGACCCAGAGATAAAAATCGGCCAATTTATCTGTTAGTTGGTCCGATTTTCTTCAGCAGAAGCATGCTATGATCGTCTAGCCATGAGTTGCTCCATTGCTTGCACCAATAGTGGTCTTTGTGTCCTTTGTTGCTCCAATTATGCTCTTCCAAAGCTTTGGATGTGTACCACCATGAGGCTTGGCCCTCGAATGTATCGGTTAATGTCCAAAAGACCCCCGAAATACCTACAAAGCAATGCACAAGTCCGTGTAGACGTCTATCTCGACAAATTACGTGAATTGAATGCAAACGTCGTGAATTAGTGCTAAACCATGCATGAATGAGTGAGAAATCTATCTAAATGATTACCTAAACCTAAGTCATAAATCGTGTTATCAACGGGCGCCACTTCACACATGACTCATACTCTAGGTATACTCTCATCTATTTCGCATAATGGTCCATCAAATTCGATCATTGTTGGCAATGGCATGTGTATTCCATTTACAAGTATTGGAGAAACCAACTTTCCTACCTCGACCCAACCATTACGCTTATCCAATGTCCTTGTTGCACCAAAAATTGTCAAAAACTTGTTTCCGTTAGAAGTTTCACTTATGTAAATCTTGCTAGTGTCGAGTTTGACCCTTTTGGTTTTTCTGTGAAGGATCTTCAAGCGGGGGCGGTTCGCCTGAGATGCAATAGCTCCGGGGAGATTTATCCGGTCACCGGGTATTCCCACGTCCACGCTCTCTCCTTAGAGTCACCAAGTCTTTGACACGCTCGTCTAGGTCATCCCGGTGCTCCTGCTCTAGATTTACTTCGAACTTCTTCTCTATTTGGTTGTAAGAAGGAGTCATCCTCCTCTCTATTTCACGCTTGCCAGTTAGGAAAACATCATAAGCTATCTTTTGAACGGTCTATTACCACTACTTTTGCACCTTTTGATATCATTCATAGCGATCTCTGGACCTCTCCAGTTGAGAGCAAAGATGGTTTCAAATATTATCTTTTGTTTCTTGATGATTTTTCCCATTTTTTATGGGTATTCCCTATAAAATTAAAATATCAAGTTTTCGATCTTTTTGTGCAATTTCATCAACTAGTAAAGACTCAGTTCAATAAATCAATTAAAACTTTTCAATGTGACATGGGTAGAGGATTCGATAACTCTAACTTTCATTGCTTCTTCACCTCTAATGGAATTGCCTTCCGTTTTTCTTGTCCCTACACTTCACCCCAAAACGGCAAGGCCGAACGCATTATACGTGCCATCACTAATATGATACGTTCTCTTCTTTTCCATGCTTCTCTTCCCGTTTTCTTTTGGCCACATGCCTTAGACATGTCCTGCTATCTTCTTAACATCTTACCTTCCACCACAATAAAAAATCGGTCACCCACCCAAGTGTTGTACTCAACAACACCCTCCTACACTCATCTCCGAGTCTTCGGTTGGCTTTGTTATCCCAATCAAAGCTCCACCACTTCTCACAAACTCCAACCCCGTTCCACCCCTTGTGTCTTTTTAGGATATTCGACTTAACATCGCGGGTACAAATGCTTTGAATTAGCAACACATAAAATTATCCTTTCCCGCCACGTCACCTTTGACGAGTCAATTTTTCCTTTCGCCACATCATCATCCCCATCCCCAATTTTTCCGTGTGACCTGGATATTTCTCCTTATCATGCTAAAATGCGCACTCAGGCTACCGCTCTCAATCTTTTTGACTCGGCCCTGCCGTCCCAGCACCCAACCCCTGCGCTCGTTGATTCACCTGGCCCATTCCTTGCCGGCCCAGCAGCCCATCACACGCCCAACACTTCCCAGTGCTCCCCTGCGCTATCCCCCTTCCCTGCCCAGGATGTAACATCCCTCAGCGTAACAACCTCCAGCTCCCTCACTCACCTATCCCACATCAAATGGCTCTTCCCCCCAACCACGTGTCCTCCACATTAAATAATGACCAGCCACTAACAGTGATTACACAAACCCGCCGTCACACTCGTAGCCTATCCGAAATCACCAAACCTAAACCAATCTTCGACCTTTCCGTCTCCACCACAAAAATATTGAAGAACCGGTAGGTGATATAAATAAGATAAATAATACTCTAGAAGGGGGGTTGAATAGAGTATGAGAACTTCTCGCAAACCAAATCTCAAGGCCTTGAAATTACTTTCAAGGGTCTTGATGTCAATCTGTGCTTCTAGTGAAACTTTGATTTCAAGGGCCTTGAAACTCTATTTCAAGGGCCTTGACTTCTTGCTCCTGCAAAACAAAGTTAGTCACAATAAAGTATATATGGTGCGGAATTGAAAATATTGACACGAGGATATGTTCACGAAGTTCGGCTCTAAATAGCCTACTCTCCGTCCCAGGGTATATCCGTAGGATCTAACTATCTATTATCAGATTCAAAGAGTCCTAGATACAAACTAGAAGAAATCCCCTTCTTCTCTCACTGTAGCCAATGCTACGATCTAGCTCCAACTCTTTACCTAGCTATAATAGCCTAGTTACTTCACAGAGTAACACACTGTAGTATAACACTATTTAGATCTTCCAATGGAGCTCTAGTGTTTTCTCTCTCTAAGGGGATAAAGCTTTTGCGTGAAATAAGAGAAAGAAAAACAACGAAAGAAGATGATTAGGTTGTTCGAGGATGCAAATATGTTTTCCTGTGTAAGCTTGTGTATATACTTCTTTGACCATCATCTTCATTTATATCTTCTATGGAAAGATCTTCTAGCCGTTGTAGAGATGACCGTTTGAGGATCAATCTTCTTTTCCACGAAGATCGTAAGGTAGACGTTGCAAGTCTTCAGCCCCTACGAACACGTTGAGTCATTTACTCCTTGATCTTCTCGTCTTCTGTTGGATAAGAGAGAAGATATTTTTGCCGTTTTATTGTTTAGAAAATCTTCTAGAAAAGATTCTCTATTCTTCGGTTGAGATCTTCCTTCGGTTGCCAAAATCTTTAGTTGATGAGATCTTCTTGTTACAGAATCTTCAACGAAGATCTTCAATTTATTTGAATCCTTGTTCCGTGCACCTTAGAGTCCAAGGCCCTTGATCTTGTCCTTTTGAACTTATTCTTGAATCCAAAACAACCAAATATCTAGAAATATAATCAAGTACATTGTTAGTATATCCAACTCCTATATTTGTATGAAGTCTTCCATCATCAACACCTGTAAACCATTTCAATCAAGGTGGAGTTTTCAATCAACACCTGTAAACCATTTTAATCAAGGTGGAGTTTTCAATCTCCCCCTTGGTGAAAGACAACACAAACTCTCGTACCTGCATTTGTTAGTTTAGCAATGCATATGAAAATCTCAAAACTAAAAATGCAGAATGCAGTATATCGAAATGTCGGATCATATTTCTTCCCCTTTGTCTTTCAACAAGGGAGGAAAAGCAGTTAAAACCAGGAAGTCTTAAAATACTATTACAAACCTAAAAACCAAATGTATTTCCAAACCAAAAATTATTTTTCAAAAACTTATGACATCCCGAGAGTCTTCAGTCTTCCTTGTACCATTTGGAGGAACTTCCTTTTCCATAATACTCTCGTAGACACATATCTCTCCATCGATCCTTTGCATCAGCAAGATCACGTTCTTTGAGAGATAGATCAGTTCCTCTTTGTGTAGACTCCTTTGCATACTTCTTGACGACTCCAAATTCTTCGATTGTCAAGATATCTGGATCTTCTGGCATTGGCTGACGGATGGGTTTATCTTTGAAAACCTTATGACACTGATCCATAACCTTCTCATCATTCTTAAGAGTTTCCTGTCCATCCTCTTCTGATATTGGCTTGATACTACTGCAGTAGTTAAAGACATAGCACTTACATGAAATAACTGGTTAATCTTCTAGTTCAGAATTCCCAGTAGATCTTGAGCTTTATCCATCTGATCAGTCACTGACACTCTAAACTCGATAAATCAGAAGTTAATGAAGTCAATGACTCTTCCATAAAATTCAGTCGCTGCTGTGTAGTAAAATTCCATTCAGGCTGCTCCATTAACACCCACACAGTACTAAAACCCACTTTAGTCTTTTTAATTCCTATTGTGTCAAAGAAAGTTTCATCTAATCCTCCATGGTTGATAGCATGAATTATAGTCTATATTTTAGGGTTTGTTTGGACGTTTTATCTTTCATAATCTGCATGTTTGTATGTACATTATGTGATTTTACTACCATTTCATCTACCTTTGCGAGAATCGAGGTCTACACCTAGTTTCGTTGTAATTGCAGGTAATATGGTACGTTTTGCATCAAAAAGGAGCAAAAAGAGTCAAGAGTCATTTGGAGCTACATTCAGGAAGCACAGCCATGGATTAAAGATTTACTTTAGACCAGTTTTGAGAGATTCTACACTCAGTTATGAGTCACCTCGATTGACCAGAGATTCATCTCGACCGAGGCGATCCAGAGACGCCGACTCGACCGAGGCGAACACCTAGGACGCGGCGAGAATATTTTATTCTTGGCTGAGATCTTTTAAAATTGGAAAGTGATCTTATATTTTTGGGCTGAGCTTCTAGAAGGAAGGAGATATGCAGAATATATATTTTCCCTATATTTATGGGATAATATCTTCTTAAGATTTATTATCTTTGGAGGTTTATTTTTCCTATAAAAAGGGTTGATTTTCTACAATTTGAGGAGGCTGCATACATCGATCAATACCCTACATACACAGCAGCCACATCATACTCCAATTTGGGAGAGAGTTGAAGAACCTTTTTGAAGGTTGAAGGAAGATTGAAGACCATAGCTTTATAGCTTTTGGAGGGTTTTGTAAGATTGTCTTCAATTCCTTTCCTTGTTGTCTTGTCTTGTTGGATTATTATCCAAGGAACGATTTTGAGTGATATTTGATTCAGTTATTGAAGTGTTTTCATTAAATTCTTCTTTGTTCAAATATTCACCTTCTTCCCATATATTTAATACTTTCATTATGATGATGAGTGGCTAATTTCCTTGTGTGATTCTAGGGTGATTGGCTGAAGGTTGTGGGAAAAACAATGATAGAATAATCTTAGATTCCAGTAGGATCCTGAAAGTTCGAGTCTTTAACCTTAACCCTAAGCATCTCGTTCGGTTGATGAACATCTCGGCCGGGGTGGAATTCTTCTGACCGAGGTGACTTATCCGACCATAAACTGAGAGTTAAGTGTTAGAGTTTGCCAAATCCTATTCTTATTACACCTTTCTGGTTCAAAGCAAGCTTAGGATGAGACTTACCCGGTAATTCCTTAGTTTGTATACCAACGATCATAAGTGTAGGTAATAAAGGCTTGTCCTTTATTGGGGTTTGAGTGTGCTTCCATCCCATCTTTGTGAGTCAGCCTGAGACTTACCCGGTAAAGGTTGATTTTATTCCCTTAGATGGTGTGTTAGTTTGAGGTTATAGTTCTTTATCTTGATTCCTTGAGACTTACCCGGTAATAGGAGTTACGGTTTAGGATTAGTGCGTAGTGAGACTTACCCGGTGATCTACTCCACTTAGTAACACCTTCCCCTTGCAAAAATCTCAGCTTTGTCCGCTTATCTATAGATCTTGAGTTGGAACCACAACTAGATGCTTTAATCCCTAGAATTGCATGTTTGCTTTATTTGACATCTTATTCATCTTTGATTGTGTTAATTTGCTCTTGTGGTTAGCCTTAACATTAGCATACCGTACTGGACTTTGTTTCACCAAGTCCCTGTGATCGACCCCTGGAATTTTCTTGCTTTTACTACGATTGACCCGTACACTGCGGGTTCGCATCCTTGTTTTAAGCTTAAGTCTAGGGTTATAAATTTAAAGCTTGCACACACCGTTTGGAGCGAACAAGTTTTTGGCGCCGTTGCCGGGGACTTGGTCTAGACCGAGCCGGTTGCGGTTTGCTTTCGGGGCACTTGCCCCTGTTGCTATTAACTACTCTTTCTATGAGTTTTGTAGTTTTCAGGATTTCCGATGACTACATTTGATCCAGCCTGGATAGCAAGACAAAGTGCTAGGGCGGACCATTATGAATACTTGGAGGAGAAGTACTCCTTCTATTGGTTCAACAATGAATGGGAAAGAGAAGAGGCCATTCAACATGAACTTGCGATATGGGATGAGAAGAATGTCCCTAAAAACATTTATGAGCAACCTTTTGAAGACTCTCTCGAATCAAGATTGGAGAATTTGATGAAGAAGGTGGAGGAGCTCAAGGAAAGCACCATATCCTATGCTAAGCCGGAAGAGGAGCATAAGGAAGTGTTGCACGTTCCAAGCATTCCTCTGGTCGGACCGGAAGCTTCTCTTGATGTTTTTGTGGAAGAGGAGGATGTGGAGGATCTCGATCCGACTGTTGAGACCTCGGCCGAGGTGGAAGAGATCTCGACCGAGATGGAAGAAGAATCTGCAAAACCAGAAATGGAAGATGCAGAGAACCTTGGCCAAATTACTGAGATTGTGGTCAAGTTGGAAGAAAGATCAGCAGAACTGAGAGAGATTTCGTGGGTGAATTATCAACCCAACACAAAACTTGTCTCAAGCCTTGGAGAACTTTACAAGGTACATTCTCCTACTTTATTTGAAAACCCTATTAAAATTTCTGAATTTTTCAGGAATGCACCGGAGAGTTGGAGGTCTCTTCCGAAAGAACCTCCTAAGATCAAGGTGAAACCTCCCTTGAAACCGTTGGAAGAAGATACTCCTTGGATTATAAGGAGTGGAGTTTGCAAGCACTTCACCGTTAAGGCAATGAAGTGTCTTTTGTTCAAGTATGGGGTCCCTCGCATGCTAAGGACCTTGTACCATCCCCAAGCTATAGAAGGGGAAGCTACTAGGATTCTCGAGAAGCTGTTTTCTCGATCAAGGAAAGGATGGGATGAAAGACTGAGTTATGTCCCATGGACAAAGAGGAAGACCGGTAGGATTCCGGTGAGAACCAAATCGTACAAGCTTGTACGTAGGGGTGTAAATGGGGTGGGGATTACCCGAAATTCGCGGGTATTACCCGTCATGGGGACGGGGATAGGAATTTTAAATGGGGAAGGGTACGGGGACGGGGAAAACTTCGATTCCCCGCTTGGGGATGGGGACGGGGATGAAGATAGTGGTATTCACACCGCTCCCCGATTCGAACCCGAACCCGTTGGGGATCCCCGATGGGGATCCATGACGGGTAACATGATGGGGTCCCTGACGGGTAATATGTTGGGGATACATATATAAATAAATTGTATTTATATTACAATTTCTTTCTAGTTTCATATTTAATTCAAAAATTATCGATGATTGCTATAATTTCAAGCTATATAAACTTTTGTACTTTAACATTACTCATTTCTACTTACACAAAATGTATTTTAACCTTAAATATTTATTTGATAATTATATGTGTAAATTATATTAATGCTAACCTATATTAATTTGGTTTTCGTTCATATGAGGATAACACCTCTTGAAATTTTTGAATACGTCGTGAACGTCAAATCATGATGATCAAATGTACATCCCACTACATGCTGTGTTTTTTTATGTGTCTTACTCTTTTAAAAACGTGTTTTGATGTGCAATCTAAATCCTAAACCGTAAAATTAAAATGATAAAATAAATATAACACTTTTTCTTAAGATCGTAATCTATAAGTTAACATATAATTAATATAGTTTACACAAGTTTGTACTACGGGTCTCGATCCTACTTGAACGAAGACGGTATAACTTTACTTTGCCAAAATTGTATTTTTTTTTAAAAAAGTAAAATTTTCTTCTTTCTTTTTTTTACTAGTGTTTTTTATTTATTTATATAGTTAAACAAAATAACAATTTTGTATTTTATGGTCTAATTTCACATTTATTATCCGAGTCAATATTGTTTTGTCAAACTCCTAAAAGTTAAACGGGGATGGGGATTTTTACGGGAAAAACCAATAAGGTTTTAAAATGGAGAAATTAAACGGGGACGGGGATTCCCCGATAGGGACGAATATCCGATGGGTACGGGGATGGGGACAATTCTCAATACCCGAACGGGGATGGGGATGGGGACGGGGGCCATTATATTAAACGGGTATGGGGATGAATAGGGTACTCCCCGACCCATATCCGACCCACTGACATCCCTACTTGTACGTAGGAAATCCTACCATTTGCCGGTGAAATTAGGAACCGGAACCTTTTTGGAAGAGTTTTATGATGGATGTGATGAGCACTCCAAAGTGTTCAAGGTACATTGAGTAAATCTATGGAGAAAGGTCCAGCTAGCGACCTTAAACCAAGCGCTTCTTGGGAGGCAACCCAAGGTATTGCTTTCTTCTCCCTTTTCTAGTTTAGTTTAGATAGTTGCTTTGTTTTTGTTTTCCTCTAGACAACAACCAGGTATTCCAAAAGGAAGGATCACAGTTCAGGAGCTACATTAGAAGAACAAAATTTCGAGAAGTTGAGGAAACGAGCTTTACTGACATACATCTCGGGTACTGCCAGAACACCTCGACCGAGATGTGCTTCGCCAACCGAGATGGTCTTATCTGGGAGCTGTTTCTTACTTCTTCATGCAGTTTAGCTATATCCGGTGAGTACTCTTATTTCCAGACTTATATTGACCCACTGGGACAGTGTGTCCCAAGTATGGGGTGTTTGTATTTATGTGATGACTTTGATGTACTTATTTGACTATTTTGATGTATTACATTTTACTTATCGGATATTTTATTTTATGCTTCACTTCTGCATTTATATGATTATCTGATATTACATGCATACCTACAGGTTATTTGATTGAGAAAAACGTCGAAACCGAAAAAAAATGGTTTTTAAAAAAAAAAATTTTTACCTCGACCGGGGAGATTCTGGCGAAACGAGGCACTTCACCTCGGTTGAACCAAGAACACCTTGACCGAGGTGCGTAACAGAAAGTTTTCGAAAAACGATTTTGTGTTACTTATCTGGATATGACCTCAGTGAAGATCTTGTTTACCTACTGGTTTTAAATTCTTTATGTGTTTGAAAAGTTTTATAATTTGTTTAAGTTGCTAAATGCTTTGTTTGAAATTATTGGCATGTTTAATACTTTGTTTTTATCCAAATTATGTTGCATTTGAAGGTTGACACCGCAGCATAAGTTCTCTCACGTTCTTCTTGGAAAGACCAAGGCAATTCATTCTTCTTCTTCTTCTTCTTCTTGATCATGCTTAGCCCCTCATATACATTTTGCCTCCCTTCACCTATCCGGGAATTTGGAAGCAAACGAAGTGGTGAAAGCAAGTTAAAGTTGAAGATGGCTGAAAGTGAAAGTGTTAGAAAGCAATAATAGGTTTGGGGAAGTCAATCATGAAGATGAGTAACTCGGCACCATTCACATAGCCGGGTGTTTGTGTCTTGCCAAAGTCGGATTGAGCGATATTCCTAACGGGTCATGGTATGTGCATTAAGGGTTTGATGCATCTCGAGAAATTGATGATTGCAGATTTCCTAGGCTTCGGTTATTGTGCACCTCTGTCCATGCATCCCAAAAAGTAAAGTAAAAAGAAAAAAAGTGTGAGATAAGCAAAGCTTATTGGTGGAAGATGTTGCAAGTCAAAGTGAAAGTGAAGTTCATCCTTTTCCCGGATTCTAGCACCACCTTACCTTACATACATCCCTACCCTACACGTTTCTTGACCCTTTCTTTTGGGAAGCCCTTGAGACCTTGAGCTTGTTGATTGACTTAGCGGTTTAAATCGGATTATACATGATTAATTTTGATAATTATGATTTATTATGCATTCTATGATTTTATGCAAAGATGAACAACTTTCCTATATTTATAAAATGTTTTGATCATATTGAGTTTTTAATTTCCAGGAAGTACTCTCTTAGAGTGATCTATGATAGTTGCACACCATAAAATGTTTTTGAAAGACTTTTCATTGATTTTCTTGACTTATAATCCATTCTATCTTGATTTCTATATGAGGAACTTGCTTAGGGACAAGCAAGGGCTAAGTATGGGGTATTTTGATAGCATGAATTATAGTCTATATTTTAGGGTTTGTTTGGACGTTTTATCTTTCATAATCTGCATGTTTGTATGTACATTATGTGATTTTACTACCATTTCATCTACCTTTGCGAGAATCGAGGTCTACACCTAGTTTCGTTGTAATTGCAGGTAATATGGTACGTTTTGCATCAAAAAGGAGCAAAAAGAGTCAAGAGTCATTTGGAGCTACATTCAGGAAGCACAGCCATGGATTAAAGATTTACTTTAGACCAGTTTTGAGAGATTCTACACTCAGTTATGAGTCACCTCGGTTGACCAGAGATTCATCTCGACCGAGGCGATCCAGAGACGCCGACTCGACCGAGGCGAACACCTAGGACGCGGCGAGAATATTTTATTCTTGGCTGAGATCTTTTAAAATTGGAAAGTGATCTTATATTTTTGGGCTGAGCTTCTAGAAGGAAGGAGATATGCAGAATATATATTTTCCCTATATTTATGGGATAATATCTTCTTAAGATTTATTATCTTTGGAGGTTTATTTTTCCTATAAAAAGGGTTGATTTTCTACAATTTGAGGAGGCTGCATACATCGATCAATACCCTACATACACAGCAGCCACATCATACTCCAATTTGGGAGAGAGTTGAAGAACCTTTTTGAAGGTTGAAGGAAGATTGAAGACCATAGCTTTATAGCTTTTGGAGGGTTTTGTAAGATTGTCTTCAATTCCTTTCCTTGTTGTCTTGTCTTGTTGGATTATTATCCAAGGAACGATTTTGAGTGATATTTGATTCAGTTATTGAAGTGTTTTCATTAAATTCTTCTTTGTTCAAATATTCACCTTCTTCCCATATATTTAATACTTTCATTATGATGATGAGTGGCTAATTTCCTTGTGTGATTCTAGGGTGATTGGCTGAAGGTTGTGGGAAAAACAATGATAGAATAATCTTAGATTCCAGTAGGATCCTGAAAGTTCGAGTCTTTAACCTTAACCCTAAGCATCTCGTTCGGTTGATGAACATCTCGGCCGGGGTGGAATTCTTCTGACCGAGGTGACTTATCCGACCATAAACTGAGAGTTAAGTGTTAGAGTTTGCCAAATCCTATTCTTATTACACCTTTCTGGTTCAAAGCAAGCTTAGGATGAGACTTACCCGGTAATTCCTTAGTTTGTATACCAACGATCATAAGTGTAGGTAATAAAGGCTTGTCCTTTATTGGGGTTTGAGTGTGCTTCCATCCCATCTTTGTGAGTCAGCCTGAGACTTACCCGGTAAAGGTTGATTCTATTCCCTTAGATGGTGTGTTAGTTTGAGGTTATAGTTCTTTATCTTGATTCCTTGAGACTTACCCGGTAATAGGAGTTACGGTTTAGGATTAGTGCGTAGTGAGACTTACCCGGTGATCTACTCCACTTAGTAACACCTTCCCCTTGCAAAAATCTCAGCTTTGTCCGCTTATCTATAGATCTTGAGTTGGAACCACAACTAGATGCTTTAATCCCTAGAATTGCATGTTTGCTTTATTTGACATCTTATTCATCTTTGATTGTGTTAATTTGCTCTTGTGGTTAGCCTTAACATTAGCATACCGTAGTGGACTTTGTTTCACCAAGTCCCTGTGATCGACCCCTGGAATTTTCTTGCTTTTACTACGATTGACCCGTACACTGCGGGTTCGCATCCTTGTTTTAAGCTTAAGTCTAGGGTTATAAATTTAAAGCTTGCACACACCGTTTGGAGCGAACAAGTTTTTGGCGCCGTTGCCGGGGACTTGGTCTAGACCGAGCCGGTTGCGGTTTGCTTTCGGGGCACTTGCCCCTGTTGCTACTAACTACTCTTTCTATGAGTTTTGTAGTTTTCAGGATTTCCGATGACTACATTTGATCCAGCCTGGATAGCAAGGCAAAGTGCTAGGGCGGACCATTATGAATACTTGGAGGAGAAGTACTCCTTCTATTGGTTCAACAATGAATGGGAAAGAGAAGAGGCCATTCAGCACGAACTTTCGATATGGGATGAGAAGAACGTTCCTAAAAACATTTATGAGCAACCTTTTGAAGACTCTCTCGAATCAAGATTGGAGAAGTTGATGAAGAAGGTGGAGGAGCTCAAGGAAAGCACCATATCCTATGCTAAGCCGGAAGAGGAGCATAAGGAAGTGTTGCACGTTCCAAGCATTCCTCTTGTTGAACCGGAAGTTTCTCCTGAAGCTTTTGTGGAAGCGGAGGATATGGAAGATCTCGATCCAACTGCCGAGACCTCGGCCGAGGTGGAAGAGATCTCGACCGAGATGGAAGAAGAATTTGTAGAACTGCAAGATGCAGCAAACCCTGACCAAATTACTGAGACTGTGGTCAAGGTGGAGGAAAGGAATGCACCGGAAAGTTGGAGGTCTCTTCCGAAAGAACCTCCTAAAATCAAGATGAAGCCTCCCTTGAAATCGTTGGAAGAAGATACTCCTTGGATTATAAGGAGTGGAGTTTGCAAGCACTTCACCGTTAAGGCAATGAAGTGTCTTTTGTTCAAGTATGGGGTCCCTCGCATGCTAAGGACCTTGTACCATCCCCAAGCTATAGAAGGGGAAGCTACTAGGATTCTCGAGAAGCTGTTTTCTCGATCAAGGAAAGGATGGGATGAAAGACTGAGTTATGTCCCATGGACAAAGAGGAAGACCGGTAGGATTCCGGTGAGAACCAAATCGTACAAGCTTGTACGTAGGGGTGTAAATGGGGTGGGGATTACCCGAAATTCGCGGGTATTACCCGTCATGGGGACGGGGATAGGAATTTTAAATGGGGAAGGGTACGGGGACGGGGAAAACTTCGATTCCCCGCTTGGGGATGGGGACGGGGATGAAGATAGTGGTATTCACACCGCTCCCCGATTCGAACCCGAACCCGTTGGGGATCCCCGATGGGGATCCATGACGGGTAACATGATGGGGTCCCTGACGGGTAATATGTTGGGGATACATATATAAATAAATTGTATTTATATTACAATTTCTTTCTAGTTTCATATTTAATTCAAAAATTATCGATGATTGCTATAATTTCAAGCTATATAAACTTTTGTACTTTAACATTACTCATTTCTACTTACACAAAATGTATTTTAACCTTAAATATTTATTTGATAATTATATGTGTAAATTATATTAATGCTAACCTATATTAATTTGGTTTTCGTTCATATGAGGATAACACCTCTTGAAATTTTTGAATACGTCGTGAACGTCAAATCATGATGATCAAATGTACATCCCACTACATGCTGTGTTTTTTTATGTGTCTTACTCTTTTAAAAACGTGTTTTGATGTGCAATCTAAATCCTAAACCGTAAAATTAAAATGATAAAATAAATATAACACTTTTTCTTAAGATCGTAATCTATAAGTTAACATATAATTAATATAGTTTACACAAGTTTGTACTACGGGTCTCGATCCTACTTGAACGAAGACGGTATAACTTTACTTTGCCAAAATTGTATTTTTTTTTAAAAAAGTAAAATTTTCTTCTTTCTTTTTTTTACTAGTGTTTTTTATTTATTTATATAGTTAAACAAAATAACAATTTTGTATTTTATGGTCTAATTTCACATTTATTATCCGAGTCAATATTGTTTTGTCAAACTCCTAAAAGTTAAACGGGGATGGGGATTTTTACGGGAAAAACCAATAAGGTTTTAAAATGGAGAAATTAAACGGGGACGGGGATTCCCCGATAGGGACGAATATCCGATGGGTACGGGGATGGGGACAATTCTCAATACCCGAACGGGGATGGGGATGGGGACGGGGGCCATTATATTAAACGGGTATGGGGATGAATAGGGTACTCCCCGACCCATATCCGACCCACTGACATCCCTACTTGTACGTAGGAAATCCTACCATTTGCCGGTGAAATTAGGAACCGGAACCTTTTTGGAAGAGTTTTATGATGGATGTGATGAGCACTCCAAAGTGTTCAAGGTACATTGAGTAAATCTATGGAGAAAGGTCCAGCTAGCGACCTTAAACCAAGCGCTTCTTGGGAGGCAACCCAAGGTATTGCTTTCTTCTCCCTTTTCTAGTTTAGTTTAGATAGTTGCTTTGTTTTTGTTTTCCTCTAGACAACAACCAGGTATTCCAAAAGGAAGGATCACAGTTCAGGAGCTACATTAGAAGAACAAAATTTCGAGAAGTTGAGGAAACGAGCTTTACTGACATACATCTCGGGTACTGCCAGAACACCTCGACCGAGATGTGCTTCGCCAACCGAGATGGTCTTATCTGGGAGCTGTTTCTTACTTCTTCATGCAGTTTAGCTATATCCGGTGAGTACTCTTATTTCCAGACTTATATTGACCCACTGGGACAGTGTGTCCCAAGTATGGGGTGTTTGTATTTATGTGATGACTTTGATGTACTTATTTGACTATTTTGATGTATTACATTTTACTTATCGGATATTTTATTTTATGCTTCACTTCTGCATTTATATGATTATCTGATATTACATGCATACCTACAGGTTATTTGATTGAGAAAAACGTCGAAACCGAAAAAAAATGGTTTTAAATTTTTTTTTTTTTTTTTTTTGACCTCGACCGAGGTAGTACTGGCCAAACGAGGCGTTTCACCTCGGTTGAACCAAGAACACCTTGACCGAGGTGCGTAACAGAAAGTTTTCGAAAAACGATTTTGTGTTACTTATCTGGATATGACCTCAGTGAAGATCTTGTTTACCTACTGGTTTTAAATTCTTTATGTGTTTGAAAAGTTTTATAATTTGTTTAAGTTGCTAAATGCTTTGTTTGAAATTATTGGCATGTTTAATACTTTGTTTTTATCCAAATTATGTTGCATTTGAAGGTTGACACCGCAGCATAAGTTCTCTCACGTTCTTCTTGGAAAGACCAAGGCAATTCATTCTTCTTCTTCTTCTTCTTCTTGATCATGCTTAGCCCCTCATATACATTTTGCCTCCCTTCACCTATCCGGGAATTTGGAAGCAAACGAAGTGGTGAAAGCAAGTTAAAGTTGAAGATGGCTGAAAGTGAAAGTGTTAGAAAGCAATAATAGGTTTGGGGAAGTCAATCATGAAGATGAGTAACTCGGCACCATTCACATAGCCGGGTGTTTGTGTCTTGCCAAAGTCGGATTGAGCGATATTCCTAACGGGTCATGGTATGTGCATTAAGGGTTTGATGCATCTCGAGAAATTGATGATTGCAGATTTCCTAGGCTTCGGTTATTGTGCACCTCTGTCCATGCATCCCAAAAAGTAAAGTAAAAAGAAAAAAAGTGTGAGATAAGCAAAGCTTATTGGTGGAAGATGTTGCAAGTCAAAGTGAAAGTGAAGTTCATCCTTTTCCCGGATTCTAGCACCACCTTACCTTACATACATCCCTACCCTACACGTTTCTTGACCCTTTCTTTTGGGAAGCCCTTGAGACCTTGAGCTTGTTGATTGACTTAGCGGTTTAAATCGGATTATACATGATTAATTTTGATAACTGGTTAATCCATGTCCATCCTCTTCTGATATTGGCTTGATACTACTGCAGTAGTTAAAGACATAGCACTTACATGAAATAACTGGTTAATCTTCTAGTTCAGAATTCCCAGTAGATCTTGAGCTTTATCCATCTGATCAGTCACTGACACTCTAAACTCGATAAATCAGAAGTTAATGAAGTCAATGACTCTTCCATAAAATTCAGTCGCTGCTGTGTAGTAAAATTCCATTCAGGCTGCTCCATTAACACCCACACAGTACTAAAACCCACTTTAGTCTTTTTAATTCCTATTGTGTCAAAGAAAGTTTCATCTAATCCTCCATGGTTGATAGCATGAATTATAGTCTATATTTTAGGGTTTGTTTGGACGTTTTATCTTTCATAATCTGCATGTTTGTATGTACATTATGTGATTTTACTACCATTTCATCTACCTTTGCGAGAATCGAGGTCTACACCTAGTTTCGTTGTAATTGCAGGTAATATGGTACGTTTTGCATCAAAAAGGAGCAAAAAGAGTCAAGAGTCATTTGGAGCTACATTCAGGAAGCACAGCCATGGATTAAAGATTTACTTTAGACCAGTTTTGAGAGATTCTACACTCAGTTATGAGTCACCTCGGTTGACCAGAGATTCATCTCGACCGAGGCGATCCAGAGACGCCGACTCGACCGAGGCGAACACCTAGGACGCGGCGAGAATATTTTATTCTTGGCTGAGATCTTTTAAAATTGGAAAGTGATCTTATATTTTTGGGCTGAGCTTCTAGAAGGAAGGAGATATGCAGAATATATATTTTCCCTATATTTATGGGATAATATCTTCTTAAGATTTATTATCTTTGGAGGTTTATTTTTCCTATAAAAAGGGTTGATTTTCTACAATTTGAGGAGGCTGCATACATCGATCAATACCCTACATACACAGCAGCCACATCATACTCCAATTTGGGAGAGAGTTGAAGAACCTTTTTGAAGGTTGAAGGAAGATTGAAGACCATAGCTTTATAGCTTTTGGAGGGTTTTGTAAGATTGTCTTCAATTCCTTTCCTTGTTGTCTTGTCTTGTTGGATTATTATCCAAGGAACGATTTTGAGTGATATTTGATTCAGTTATTGAAGTGTTTTCATTAAATTCTTCTTTGTTCAAATATTCACCTTCTTCCCATATATTTAATACTTTCATTATGATGATGAGTGGCTAATTTCCTTGTGTGATTCTAGGGTGATTGGCTGAAGGTTGTGGGAAAAACAATGATAGAATAATCTTAGATTCCAGTAGGATCCTGAAAGTTCGAGTCTTTAACCTTAACCCTAAGCATCTCGTTCGGTTGATGAACATCTCGGCCGGGGTGGAATTCTTCTGACCGAGGTGACTTATCCGACCATAAACTGAGAGTTAAGTGTTAGAGTTTGCCAAATCCTATTCTTATTACACCTTTCTGGTTCAAAGCAAGCTTAGGATGAGACTTACCCGGTAATTCCTTAGTTTGTATACCAACGATCATAAGTGTAGGTAATAAAGGCTTGTCCTTTATTGGGGTTTGAGTGTGCTTCCATCCCATCTTTGTGAGTCAGCCTGAGACTTACCCGGTAAAGGTTGATTCTATTCCCTTAGATGGTGTGTTAGTTTGAGGTTATAGTTCTTTATCTTGATTCCTTGAGACTTACCCGGTAATAGGAGTTACGGTTTAGGATTAGTGCGTAGTGAGACTTACCCGGTGATCTACTCCACTTAGTAACACCTTCCCCTTGCAAAAATCTCAGCTTTGTCCGCTTATCTATAGATCTTGAGTTGGAACCACAACTAGATGCTTTAATCCCTAGAATTGCATGTTTGCTTTATTTGACATCTTATTCATCTTTGATTGTGTTAATTTGCTCTTGTGGTTAGCCTTAACATTAGCATACCGTACTGGACTTTGTTTCACCAAGTCCCTGTGATCGACCCCTGGAATTTTCTTGCTTTTACTACGATTGACCCGTACACTGCGGGTTCGCATCCTTGTTTTAAGCTTAAGTCTAGGGTTATAAATTTAAAGCTTGCACACACCGTTTGGAGCGAACAAGTTTTTGGCGCCGTTGCCGGGGACTTGGTCTAGACCGAGCCGGTTGCGGTTTGCTTTCGGGGCACTTGCCCCTGTTGCTATTAACTACTCTTTCTATGAGTTTTGTAGTTTTCAGGATTTCCGATGACTACATTTGATCCAGCCTGGATAGCAAGACAAAGTGCTAGGGCGGACCATTATGAATACTTGGAGGAGAAGTACTCCTTCTATTGGTTCAACAATGAATGGGAAAGAGAAGAGGCCATTCAACATGAACTTGCGATATGGGATGAGAAGAATGTCCCTAAAAACATTTATGAGCAACCTTTTGAAGACTCTCTCGAATCAAGATTGGAGAATTTGATGAAGAAGGTGGAGGAGCTCAAGGAAAGCACCATATCCTATGCTAAGCCGGAAGAGGAGCATAAGGAAGTGTTGCACGTTCCAAGCATTCCTCTGGTCGGACCGGAAGCTTCTCTTGATGTTTTTGTGGAAGAGGAGGATGTGGAGGATCTCGATCCGACTGTTGAGACCTCGGCCGAGGTGGAAGAGATCTCGACCGAGATGGAAGAAGAATCTGCAAAACTAGAAATGGAAGATGCAGAGAACCTTGGCCAAATTACTGAGATTGTGGTCAAGTTGGAAGAAAGGAATGCACCGGAAAGTTGGAGGTCTCTTCCGAAAGAACCTCCTAAGATCAAGGTGAAACCTCCCTTGAAACCGTTGGAAGAAGATACTCCTTGGATTATAAGGAGTGGAGTTTGCAAGCACTTCACCGTTAAGGCAATGAAGTGTCTTTTGTTCAAGTATGGGGTCCCTCGCATGCTAAGGACCTTGTACCATCCCCAAGCTATAGAAGGGGAAGCTACTAGGATTCTCGAGAAGCTGTTTTCTCGATCAAGGAAAGGATGGGATGAAAGACTGAGTTATGTCCCATGGACAAAGAGGAAGACCGGTAGGATTCCGGTGAGAACCAAATCGTACAAGCTTGTACGTAGGAAATCCTACCATTTGCCGGTGAAATTAGGAACCGGAACCTTTTTGGAAGAGTTTTATGATGGATGTGATGAGCACTCCAAAGTGTTCAAGGTACATTGAGTAAATCTATGGAGAAAGGTCCAGCTAGCGACCTTAAACCAAGCGCTTCTTGGGAGGCAACCCAAGGTATTGCTTTCTTCTCCCTTTTCTAGTTTAGTTTAGATAGTTTGCTTTTGCTTTGTTTTTGTTTTCCTCTAGACAACAACCAGGTATTCCAAAAGGAAGGATCACAGTTCAGGAGCTACATTAGAAGAACAAAATTTCGAGAAGTTGAGGAAACGAGCTTTACTGACATACATCTCGGGTACTGCCAGAACACCTCGACCGAGATGTGCTTCGCCAACCGAGATGGTCTTATCTGGGAGCTGTTTCTTACTTCTTCATGCAGTTTAGCTATATCCGGTGAGTACTCTTATTTCCAGACTTATATTGACCCACTGGGACAGTGTGTCCCAAGTATGGGGTGTTTGTATTTATGTGATGACTTTGATGTACTTATTTGACTATTTTGATGTATTAGATTTTACTTATCGGATATTTTATTTTATGCTTCACTTCTGCATTTATATGATTATCTGATATTACATGCATACCTACAGGTTATTTGATTGAGAAAAACGTCGAAACCGAAAAAAAATGGTTTTAAAAAAAAATCTTTTGACCTCGACCGAGGTAGTACTGGCCAAACGAGGCGTTTCACCTCGGTTGAACCAAGAACACCTTGACCGAGGTGCGTAACAGAAAGTTTTCGAAAAACGATTTTGTGTTACTTATCTGGATATGACCTCAGTGAAGATCTTGTTTACCTACTGGTTTTAAATTCTTTATGTGTTTGAAAAGTTTTATAATTTGTTTAAGTTGCTAAATGCTTTGTTTGAAATTATTGGCATGTTTAATACTTTGTTTTTATCCAAATTATGTTGCATTTGAAGGTTGACACCGCAGCATAAGTTCTCTCACGTTCTTCTTGGAAAGACCAAGGCAATTCATTCTTCTTCTTCTTCTTCTTCTTGATCATGCTTAGCCCCTCATATACATTTTGCCTCCCTTCACCTATCCGGGAATTTGGAAGCAAACGAAGTGGTGAAAGCAAGTTAAAGTTGAAGATGGCTGAAAGTGAAAGTGTTAGAAAGCAATAATAGGTTTGGGGAAGTCAATCATGAAGATGAGTAACTCGGCACCATTCACATAGCCGGGTGTTTGTGTCTTGCCAAAGTCGGATTGAGCGATATTCCTAACGGGTCATGGTATGTGCATTAAGGGTTTGATGCATCTCGAGAAATTGATGATTGCAGATTTCCTAGGCTTCGGTTATTGTGCACCTCTGTCCATGCATCCCAAAAAGTAAAGTAAAAAGAAAAAAAGTGTGAGATAAGCAAAGCTTATTGGTGGAAGATGTTGCAAGTCAAAGTGAAAGTGAAGTTCATCCTTTTCCCGGATTCTAGCACCACCTTACCTTACATACATCCCTACCCTACACGTTTCTTGACCCTTTCTTTTGGGAAGCCCTTGAGACCTTGAGCTTGTTGATTGACTTAGCGGTTTAAATCGGATTATACATGATTAATTTTGATGATTATGATTTATTATGCATTCTATGATTTTATGCAAAGATGAACAACTTTCTTATATTTATAAAATGTTTTGATCATATTGAGTTTTTAATTCCAGGAAGTATTCTCTTAGAGTGATCTATGATAGTTGCACACCATAAAATGTTTTTGAAGGACTTTTTCATTGATTTTCTTGACTTATAATCCATTCTATCTTGTCCTTTATATGAGGAACTTGCTTGGGGACAAGCAAGGGCTAAGTATGGGGTATTTTGATAGCATGAATTATAGTCTATATTTTAGGGTTTGTTTGGACGTTTTATCTTTCATAATCTGCATGTTTGTATGTACATTATGTGATTTTACTACCATTTCATCTACCTTTGCGAGAATCGAGGTCTACACCTAGTTTCGTTGTAATTGCAGGTAATATGGTACGTTTTGCATCAAAAAGGAGCAAAAAGAGTCAAGAGTCATTTGGAGCTACATTCAGGAAGCACAGCCATGGATTAAAGATTTACTTTAGACCAGTTTTGAGAGATTCTACACTCAGTTATGAGTCACCTCGGTTGACCAGAGATTCATCTCGACCGAGGCGATCCAGAGACGCCGACTCGACCGAGGCGAACACCTAGGACGCGGCGAGAATATTTTATTCTTGGCTGAGATCTTTTAAAATTGGAAAGTGATCTTATATTTTTGGGCTGAGCTTCTAGAAGGAAGGAGATATGCAGAATATATATTTTCCCTATATTTATGGGATAATATCTTCTTAAGATTTATTATCTTTGGAGGTTTATTTTTCCTATAAAAAGGGTTGATTTTCTACAAATCCAACATCCCGCCTACACCGAAAAACAGGCTGCATACATCGATCAAGATCCAGCATACACCAATCTACATACACAGCAGCCACATCATACTCCAATTTGGGAGAGAGTTGAAGAACCTTTTTGAAGGTTGAAGGAAGATTGAAGACCATAGCTTTATAGCTTTTGGAGGGTTTTGTAAGATTGTCTTCAATTCCTCTCCTTGTTGTCTTGTCTTGTTGGATTATTATCCAAGGAACGATTTTGAGTGATATTTGATTCAGTTATTGAAGTGTTTTCATTAAATTCTTCTTTGTTCAAATATTCACCTTCTTCCCATATATTTAATACTTTCATTATGATGATGAGTGGCTAATTTCCTTGTGTGATTCTAGGGTGATTGGCTGAAGGTTGTGGGAAAAACAATGATAGAATAATCTTAGATTCCAGTAGGATCCTGAAAGTTCGAGTCTTTAACCTTAACCCTAAGCATCTCGTTCGGTTGATGAACATCTCGGCCGGGGTGGAATTCTTCTGACCGAGGTGACTTATCCGACCATAAACTGAGAGTTAAGTGTTAGAGTTTGCCAAATCCTATTCTTATTACACCTTTCTGGTTCAAAGCAAGCTTAGGATGAGACTTACCCGGTAATTCCTTAGTTTGTATACCAACGATCATAAGTGTAGGTAATAAAGGCTTGTCCTTTATTGGGGTTTGAGTGTGCTTCCATCCCATCTTTGTGAGTCAGCCTGAGACTTACCCGGTAAAGGTTGATTCTATTCCCTTAGATGGTGTGTTAGTTTGAGGTTATAGTTCTTTATCTTGATTCCTTGAGACTTACCCGGTAATAGGAGTTACGGTTTAGGATTAGTGCGTAGTGAGACTTACCCGGTGATCTACTCCACTTAGTAACACCTTCCCCTTGCAAAAATCTCAGCTTTGTCCGCTTATCTATAGATCTTGAGTTGGAACCACAACTAGATGCTTTAATCCCTAGAATTGCATGTTTGCTTTATTTGACATCTTATTCATCTTTGATTGTGTTAATTTGCTCTTGTGGTTAGCCTTAACATTAGCATACCGTACTGGACTTTGTTTCACCAAGTCCCTGTGATCGACCCCTGGAATTTTCTTGCTTTTACTACGATTGACCCGTACACTGCGGGTTCGCATCCTTGTTTTAAGCTTAAGTCTAGGGTTATAAATTTAAAGCTTGCACACACCGTTTGGAGCGAACAATGGTACAGATACATCCCCTCATTAGAGAAATCTACTGAAAACCGTCTGAATATTCTGGGAAGCAAATTCCCATAAGGTAGGTGACTAGTACTTGGAGAATTAATAACATTCACCATGTGAGACAAGAGGATTTCAGGCAAATTTACTTTCAACCCATTTATCACATTGTATGTTAGAATTAGCACAACATTGGTGATAATGTCTTTGTTGCCAAACGTGGGAACTATACATCAGTCTATAACAACACAAATTATTCTAGCCTCCAGAGTTAAACATGTGATGGTGGGTGATGATAAGGCATTAGGAAGAAGAAGTTGTTCTTTGGATAACCTTAGAGTTCTAGCAGGGTTTGAGTCTCCTGAAGCGTCATACAGAGGGATTCCAAAAATATCTGCTATAATTTCAGAAGTGAGGGTGATTTTCTTACCTTTGATAACTGAGTTTAGAATCCACTCCCCTCTCTCACGCCTTGTCGTTAAATTGGCATAGAACAGTCTTGTCAGTCGAGGATAAGATGACTCTCCTGGATTCAGCATGATCCATATAGAGCTCGCTTGGAGCGCTTCAAGCCTTGGCATAGACGAGCAAGTAAACAGTTCACACTGTACCTCCTCACACATGCATTGATGGCGGTCATCATACTCCTTGACCCACTTTTAGCTGTTGTTGGGTCGATGAACCAACTTGATGGTAACCCTATTCTAGCAAAAATATCCGCATCACCGGAGAACCCAGATGAACTCGAACTCGACCCCGAGTCGGAACTTGAATCAGAGTCGGATGACACTTGAACGACCCTTTGTCGTTTTGGAACCGAGGAAGTTGCTTCGTTGGCTGAAGATCTCTTGGGAGCCATTGTAAAATTTTGAGAAAACGATGAAGAGGGTCGCCGTTCTTTCGAAATAAAAGGGAAGTGGAAGAAAGAAAGAGGGAAGAGAAGAGGTATTTATGGGAAGAAGTCTAATCAACGTAAGATCAAAAGATTTTTAAGATCTTGAGTGATAAAAATTCCTTCCATAAATTTTGGTAACCACTTTTCAAAATCCTTTGAATTTGAAAACAAAACCTTTTGAAATCCCTTTTAAAGAATAAAAATTAGATAATTCAATATCTAAAAGATATGAATTTCTAATTGATCCGTTTTATTTATGTACCCTTTGAAATATGTTTCAAGGCCCCTTGAATTTTATTTCAAGGCCCTTGAAAACATCAATTGAGCTGCATGCGTAGGATGATTAAAACTCGTTTACTCCCCTACGTTAATGCTTCCTTGTTCAACATATCAAGCTTCAATCTAATAAAATTAAATTGTTCCTCAGGAAGAGGCTTGGTAAAGATATCTGCAAGCTGCAAGTTAGTTGAGATAAAAGAGATCGAAACATTACCTTTCTCAACATGATCACGTATGAAGTGATGCCTTACATCAATATGCTTAGTCCTTGAATGCTGCACAGGATTTTTGGTTATAGAAATAGTACTAGTATTATCACATTTTATAGGAATACCTCTCAAGTCAAAGTCAAGGTCACGAAGTTGTTGAGCAATCCAAAGAATTTAAGCACAACAAGCTCCTGCAGCTATGTATTCAGCTTCGGCTATGGATAGGGCAACATAATTTTGCTTCTTGGAGTGCCAACTGATTAGGGATGACCCTAAGAATTGACAACATCCAGAGGTACTTTTTCTATCAACCTTATAACCTGCAAAGTCTACATCTGAATAGCCAACAAGATGAAACGAGCTTTGACGTGGGTACCATAACCCTAGATCATTAGTGTCATTGAGATACCGAAAAATTCTTTTCACAGCTATCAAGTGTGACTCTTTAGGATCAGCTTGAAATCTTGCACACATGCACACGCTAAACATAATGTCAGGACGACTAGCAGTTAGATACAATAATGAACCGATCATACCTCGATACTCCTTTTGTATTACACTTTTTCCATTCTTGTCATGATCTAGCGAAAGTGTTGAACTCAAAGGAGTCTTTGCAACCTTAGATTGATCCATTTTGTACTTTTTAAGCAAGTCTTTAGTATACTTGCTTTGATTGAGGAAAATTTCTTTCTTTGCGCGTGTAACTTGAAGTCCAAAAAAAATATTTAACTATCCCATTAAGCTCATCTCAAATTTCCTGCACATAATATCTGAAAATTCCTTGCAAAGGGAATCATTAGTAGCACCGAATAATATATCATCAACATAGATTTGTACTACTAAAATGTCGTTGCCTCTAGTTTTGATAAACAATGTTTTATCAATCAAACCTCTTTTGAAATTGTTTTCAAGAAGATATTTAGGCAATCTTTCATACCAAGCTCGAGGAGCTTGCTTAAGACCGTAAAGAGCTTTATCTAATTTAAAAACATGATCCGGAAATTCATCATTTTCAAAACCAGGAGGTTGAGCAACGTAGACTTCTTTTTCTAAGAAGCCGTTTAGAAAAACACATTTGACATCCATTTAAAAAAGTTTTATGCTCATGAAAGATACAAATGCAAGTAACATACGTATGGCTTCTAACCTGGCAACAGGAGCAAACGTCTCCTCATAATCAATACCTTCTTCTTGGTTATAGCCTTGTGCTACAAGTCGTGTTTTGTTTCGTATGACTTTGCCACTTTCATCCAATTTGTTTCGAAAGACCCATTTCGTGCCAATAACTGATTGATGCTTTGGTCTTGAAGTAAGAGTTCATACCTCCTCTCAAGTTCATTTAATTCATTTTGCATGGCAATGATCCAGTCTGGTTCTTGAAGAGCTTGAATGTAGTTCTTTGGCTCGACAAGTGATACAAAAGCAAAGAAGGCACAAAGATTATTTACTTTAGATCTAGTTTGAACTCCAACATTTGGATTTGAGATCACATTCTCTTGTGGATGATACGAGGAGTGTTGAACTTTTCTTGTTTTGACAGATGATGTAGATCCAGAAGGTTGAGTTGTATATGTCTGACTCGATTCAGGTACCGTTTGAGTATTACCTGTTGTTCCAATCTCAAGGCCTTGAAGTTGGGTTTCAAGCCCTTGAAGTGAAGTTTTGTTGTCACAGTTTCAAGTTTCAAGGTCTTGAAGGTGTGTTTCAAGGTCTTGAGGATTTTCTTTGGTATCTTGAATCTTTTCTTGCATATTCTTGTCTTGACCTTTAGGATCTTTCTCTTCATCCAAAATGTGATCTTCTCTTTGATTCAGATTTCAATCTGCAAAACTCTCACTCAAAGTACCATCATTGCTTTCATAAAAAATAATATGAATGCTTTCCTCAACAACTTTGGTACGTTTGTTATATACTCAATAAGCTTTGCTATTTGAAGCATATCCAATGAATATAGCTTCATCACTACGTGCATCAAATTTCCCAAGATTGTCCTTTCCATTGTTGTGAACAAAACAAGTACATCCAAAAGGTTTGAAGTATGAAATATTTGGTTTTCTTCCTTTAAAGAGTTTATAAAGAGTCTTTTTCAAAATAGGGCGAATTAAACATCTATTTAAAATATAATTTGTAATGTTCACTGCTTCAGCCCAAAAACTTTTTGGCAAATTATTTTCTAAAAGGATTGTCCTAGACATATCCTCAAGAGTGCGGTTCTTGCGTTCCACAACTCCATTTTGTTGAGGAGTTCTAGGAGCTGAAAAGTTATGAGAAATACCATATTTTGCACAAAACAAATCAAACTTTAGTTGATCAAATTCTCTACCATGATCACTTCTTATAGAAACGATTGGTAGGTTTTTCAAACTTTGTCTCCTTACACAATTTTGAAAACTCAAATAAAGCTTCAAATTTTTCTCGTAGAAAAGATATCCATGTAAATCGAGAGAAATCATCCACTATAACAAGGATGTATTGTTTTCCTCCGGAAGATTTGACACGTATAGATCCACAAAGATCCATATGTAAAAGTTCAATAGGTCGAGAAGAACTTACAGCTTTCTTAGGTTTGAACGAACCTCTTGTTTGTTTACCTTGTGTACATGCCTTACATAGGTCATCAAGCTTGAAGTTTAGGTTTGGCAAACCACGTACCAAATCTTTTGTAAGTAGCTTCTACATGGTGTGCATGCTTACGTGGCCAAGTCTTCTGTGCCAAAGTCTTGGATCATCAGTCAAGGCCTTTAGACATTTTAGCTTAGTTCCTGCAACTTGGTTAGTACTCAAAGAATAAACATTATTACACATAGGAGCACTAAGCAATACTTCTTCCGTCTTTATGTCTTGAATTTCACATTTTTCTGAATCAAACATGACTTTATTGCCTTTATCATAAATTTGAGAAATACTTAGCAGATTATATTTCAAGCCATCAACTAAATAAACATCATCAATAAAGTTGGATGAATTATAGCAAATTTTACCAATGTCAATTATGTCACACTTTCCTTTATCACCAAGAGTAATAGTTCCAGATGATTGCTTCTTTAAATCTGAGAATAAAAAACTCTTCCACTCATGTGTCTTGAGCAACCACTATCTAATATCCATTTGTGCTCCTTTACCTTGGTTTACCTTGGTAATATCCTGCAAAACAGCAAACATTAACTTTTCCGGGTCGATCAAATGGCATATTTTGGTTCATACTCAGTTTCGATCATGTTTGGTGGTCTAGTACCTTTAGGAACCCAGATTTGTTTGACCTGTTTCCTTAAACATAAAGGATAGGTGTTTCTGATGATATAAGGATCATTTCTTCTATAAGAACATGTAGATTTAACATGACCCTTTTTATAACAATAGAAGCAGGTAGGCATATGAATGCTTCCTTTGGCCATAACAAAAGTGGTGGTAGGTTTTGTAGGAAAGCTCCTATGATACCCTATACCATTTTTGTTAAGAGAAGATTGTTGTTCACGCATCATTCTTTCCAGATTAGCTTTTGAACGAGTAAATTTAATGAGTGATGCCTTCTGGTCTTGACATATTAAAGTCAGATCAACTTTCTCTTTCTCTAGGTTGATATAGTTTCGATGTAGAGAAGAGAGGTTGTCCTTGAGAATCAGGTTTTCTGATTCCAAGGCCTTGATATTGTCATCAAGTTCTTCCTTTTCTGTGTTAAGATTTTCAATCTCCAGAGACGTTTCACTCAATTGTTTATCTTGTTCATGAAGCTTTTTTTTGAAAGAATTTATCCTTATTCTATGTCCTTATCACTTAAGATAATATCCTTAAGGAATTGTTTAAGGTCAATCTCAGGTTGAGATAAAATTGTACTTACCATATTGTCGATGTACAGATTTGAGTCATCTTCATGACCGGCCCTAAGACACAAGTTTGCTTGTTCTTTTTTATCTTCTGATTCATTTGTTGATTCTGAATCACTCCATGAAGCAACCATAGCTTTCTTCTTTCGATCATTCTTCTTGAAGTTGGTCCTCTTCTTTTGTGGACAATCCTTCACTAGATGATCTGTTTCACCATATTCAAAACAAGTCAGTACTTTCGTTTTCTTATTAGAGTTAGGAAACTTACGTCGGGGTTTTGATGCTCGTGGAAATTCTCGGTTTGCAGATTGTTTCTTTATCTTGAGAATTCTTGCTAGACCTTTAGAGATCATGGCGAGAGCATCTTCTTCATTATCATCATCACTATTTTCTTCATCAGAAGGTAACTCATCTCTTCTATATTTTAATGCCAAATTCTTGGAGTTGGATGGGAGTTCTCCATCTTCTTCACCAAGAATCATCTCATCTGTGATGAGTTTTCCAAGTAGATTATCAAGAGGAAGAGTAGTGAGATTTTGAGCTTCTTCAATAGCAGTCATCTTTGGTCCCCACTTGGCTTTAGGTAAGCTTCTTAGAACCTTTCTCACTTTTTCTTCATTTGTGAAGGTCTTTCCAAGTGAGTCCAGATTGTTCACGATCTCAGTGAATCTAGTGAAAATTTCCTTAACTGGGTCATTTGGATTCATCTTGAGCAGCTCGTATTTTCTGAGAAAGATGCTAATCTTTGTTTCCTTGACTTGACTTGCTCCTTCGTAAGTAACAACAAAATTGTCCCATATTTCTTTAGCACTTTTGCATGATGAGATGCGGTTGAATTCATTAGTATCTAATCCACAGTAAAGTAGATTCATTACCTTGTAATTCTTTGACACACTGTCCAGGTCAGCCTGTGTGAAGTCTGATTCCTTCTTCGGGACTTGGACGCCTTCAACCGTTGTCATTGGAACTTTTGGTCCATTTTGAATAATGCTCCAAAGCTCCATGTCCTGGTCAATCATGAACATACGCATGAGTGATCTCCAATGAGCGAAGTTGTTGCCACAGAAATGTGGTGGTCGAGATGAGGATCTTCCATGAGAAAATCCACCATCACCTACAAGATTCATGATTAATCTCACTGATGGTTAAATCAATAAACGTGAGTCTAGCTCTGATACCAATTGAAGAACCGGTAGGTTAAATAAATAATACTCTAGAAGGGGGGTAGAATAGAGTATGTGAACTTTTTGCAAACCAAATCTCAAGGCCTTGAAACTACTTTCAAGGGCCTTGATGTTAATCTGTGCTTCTAGTGAAACTTTGATTTCAAAGGCCTTGAAACTCTATTTCAAGGTCATTGACTTCTTGCTCCTGCAAAACAAAGTTAGTCATAGTAAAGTATATATGGTGCGGAATTGAAAAGATTGACACGAGGATATGTTTACGAAGTTCGGATCTAAATAGCTACTCTCCGTCCCAGGGTATATCCGTAGGATCTAACTATCTATTATCAGCTTCAAAGAGTCCTAGATATAAACTAGAAGAAATTCCCTTCTTCTCGCACTATAGTCAATGCTACGATCTAGCTCCAACTCTTAACCTAGCTATAATAGCCTAGTTACTTCGCAGAGTAACACACTCTATTATTACACTATTTAGATCTTCCAATGGAGCTCTAGTGTTTTCTCTCTCTAAGGGGATAAAGCTTTTGCGTGAAATGAGAGAAAGAAAAACAACGAAAGAAGATGATTAGGATGTTCGAGGATGCAAAGATGTTTTCTTGTGTAAGCTTGTGTATTTCCTTCTTCGACCATCATCTTCATTTATATCTTCTATGGAAAGATCTTCTAGCCGTTGTAGAGATGACCGTTTGAGGATCAATCTTCTTTTCCATGAAGATCGTAAGGTAGACGTTGCAAGTCTCCAGCCCCTACAAACACGTTGAGTCATTTACTCCTTGATCTTCTCGTCTTCTGTTGGATAAGAGAGAAGATATTTTTGCCGTTTTGTTGTTTAGAAAATCTTCTATAAAAGATTCTCTATTCTTCGGTTGAGATCTTCCTTCGGTTGACAAAATCCTTGGTTGATGAGATCTTCTTGTTACAGAATCTTCAGCGAAGATCTTCAATTTATTTGAATCCTTGTTCCGTGCACCTTAGAGTCCAAGGCCCTTGATCTTGTCCTTTTGAACTTATTCTTGAATCCAACTTCAAGGCCCTTGACATGTAGATATATAACTTGCACTGAATTCAAATCAACCAAATATCTAGAAATATAATCAAGTACATTGTTAGTGTATCCAACTGCTATATTTGTGTGAAGTCTTCCATCATCAACACTTGTAAACCATTTCAATCAAGGTGGAATTTTCAATCAACGCCAGTAAACCATTTCAATCAAGGTGGAGTTTTTAAATATCTCTCATACCCAAATCCTACAATGTAGCTCTCCAAGACCCGTAGTGGAACACTGCCATGGTCGACAAATATCGAGCCCTTATGCGGAATAAGACTTGGGTTCTGGTTCCTCATCCTCTACACGCTAATATTGTGCATTGTATGTGGATTTTCCGTCATAAATACAGAGCTGATGGCTCCCTTGAACGCTATAAGGCTCGCCTTGTTGCTAATGGGTGCTCCCAACAGGTTGGCATTGATTGTGATGAAACTTTTAGCCCTGTTGTCAAACCGACTATTATCAGAACAACTCTCAACATTGCAGTTTCCCGGTTTATATGTTCAGACCTTCTAGCTTCCGTGATCCATCAAGACCTCACCATGTATGTTTAGTGTAGATTCTTTATATGGTCTTAAGCAGGCACCTCGGGCTTGATTTCAGCGATTTGCAGGCTTCTTGCTTTGAATTGGCTTCATCGGCAGTAAGAGTGACTCCTATCTCTTCATTTACCGTCATGGATCTCATATTGCATACCTACTCCTCTATGTTGATGATATCATCCTTACAGCATCTTCTGATGAGTTGCGGAACCATCTGATCATGGTACTGGGTAAAGAGTTTGCACTTAAGAATCTCGGGACTCTATCCTACTTCTTGGGCATCTTAGTTCGTCAAAGTTCCGCTGGATTATTCTTATCTCAAGATAAATACGTCAGGGAGATTGTTGAGCGTGCCAAAATGACTAATTGCAAACCTTCTGCTACACCTGTTGAGCCGTCTGTGAAACTAAGTGCCTCATTTGGTCCAGCAATCAGTGATCCGACCGTGTACCGAAGCTTAGCTGGAGTGCTTAATACTTGACCTTCACACTTCCTGACATCGGTTATGCAGTATAGCAGGTTTGCCTTTTCATGCACGATCCTAGAGAAGCTAGCTTTGTTGCCCTAAAGCGTATCATTCGCTACATTTCTGGCACCTCATCATTAGGTATCACCGTCCCTCTTTCTCCAAAGTCAGATCTTATTGCATATACAGATGCCGACTGGACTAGATGTCTTGATATCCGCCGATCCACCTCCGGTTATTGTGTCTTCTTCAACAACACTTTAATCTCTTGGGCTGCCAAACCGGCCCAAACGTCAATCAGGGGTTTCCCAATCTAGCGTCGAGGCATAATACAGAGGAATGTCAGTGTAGTGTCAGAATGTTCATGGTTACGCAATTTACTACTTGAGCTTCATTGCCCCCTTACCAAACTTTTGTGGTTTACATTGATAACATCTCAACAACGTACCTTGCCAGCAACCCGGTTCAACATCAACGAACCAAGCACATCGAGATTGACATTCATTTCGTCCGAGATAAGGTTGCCCGCGGTCACGTTCGAGTTCTCCACGTTCCATCGGCTTTCTAGTATGCCGACATTTTTACAAAGGGCCTTCCAAGACAATTGTTTCTAGATTTTAGATCCAGTCTTACTGTTTTACCTCCTCCAGTTTCGACTATGGGGTATGATAGCACTCATATGTAAATAGAGTATACCAGAGGGTTGCCTTTGTAATTATTGTAAATCCATTGGTTATTTATATGACCTATCAGTAAATGGAAACCCTAAGGGGAATTCATCATATTCTCACACCTTTGCATATCTTTCTTCAAGGACTTATTGTGAGCTAAAGAGGGCTTGGTTTCAATTGTCTTAAGCTTCTTGACTGCAACGATTAGGTCATTATCAAGCATAGTTTAACCATTTTCAACCCATAATCAGAATTTCCCAAGGAATTGTTGCAGAGCTTGATGGTGGTACTGCAAAAGAAGAGGACTCTTGGCGCAACTCCTTGACGACAACAACAAGTGCTTCAAGATTCAACCCTAGGTCGTAGAGGGCAGTCAAGACAGATAGAGTATGACGATCTAATCTAGTATCGAGTAAGTTTGACATGTGAAAGACCAGATCTAGGTACTCGTTTACAGTTTTTGTTGCCTCTGAGTCCATTTCGAGTCCGAATCAACCTGCATTGAACCAATAAGGGATGGGACGGTTCTTACCAGAAGAGTGCCGATTTGAGAAGATACCAGAAGAGTGCCGATTTGACCAAAAGGAAGAAGAGTGCCGATTTGAATCCCAATCCAGAGCCCGATACCATGGAATAGGCAATGGAAGGAGGTAAAGTTGGAAGGGATTGACGAAACTTAGATTTTGGCACATTATAGAGAGTTGCACGCCATAAACCACGGTCGTGGAAGCTACAGTGACCGTAATTCTTCCAAAATCTAAGAAAAATCACCAAAACCACAGTTCCGTACAATTTAACGGCCGTGGAACACCCCGAGTGACCGTGATTTTCCAAAATTTTTACAATCACTATATAAACCACCTTCCTTCACAAAAACACCACAAATCCTCCAAACCACGCCCTATTTCCACAACCTAATCGCCGAAACCACTCCCCCTCTCACAAATCTTCGTTCGGAGTCCGATTTGAACGATTCTTGAGCCTAAAGTGAAGCATTTTCGATCATCTACAAGCTCCAATCAACAACTCAAGTGAACAATCCTTGCAGAAGACGGAATTTAGATTTTAAGAATCCAAAACCTAGGTTTTTCTCCTCTTTCTCTACTTTGTCGATTTGGCTCAATTCTTGCAAGAATTTTTAGGATAACTGATTGGAATTGGAATTGGAATTAGTCTAAGACTGTGTCTGCTGAATTTGGTGTGATTTGGTTGAGATTTGAGCAAAACAGAACCGAACCACGGTCCCTGTAGGTTCCACGACCGTGGTTTTGATAGAACAGACCGTGATTTTTCCTCTGCAATGGATTTGTTTAGGAGAAAGTCGACTAGGAACAAGAAGAGGAAAGGTGACACTTCCTCTTCTTCCCAAGTCCCCCCTAGTGAGCCACCATCACCCCACCTCCTAGTATTCCAACTATCCATGAGGATTACCTCGATGCCTTAGAAAGGATCGAGCAGAGAGCGGTCGTAAGACCGCAATACTTAGTGCTTGAAGAGCTTGAACCGCTGAATGTAGTGAACGATTTGACATGGCTTTTAGATAGAGCCGGTTTGATTGTCTTCTCCGCTATTAGGGAAGACGCTTATGAGGAGATTACTAGGGAGTTCGTCACTTCCTTTGAGCATAACGCCGTCGATAGGACGGTTTCTTTTCGGTTGATGGAGGAGAACTATGAGTTCTTTATCTTGCAGTTTGGAGCCTTCTTTGGGTTCCAAGAGACCTTCAATGGTCGTTTTCCTAGCGGAGTTTACGCTAAGGATTTTTGGGAATATATAGCTATGATCTATGCTCGTGAGGACCGTTGGCAACCGGCCGACACCAAGGCTAAGCTCATCTATCACTTAGCCTTGAAGATAGCTCATAGGGTTCTTTCCGAGTGCCTTTTCCCTAGGACCGAGACCCCTCAAAAGATAAAAACCGATGAGCTTTTCCTCCTTTATTCTATGCTTCATGGTAGACCCGCTGATTGTGCTACCCTCCTAGCCTCCACTATGAGTAAATTAAAGAACAAGAGAGCCGGTAACATAGGATTTGGTGGTATGGTTACACACATTGCCACGCAGCTAGGGATAGACTTTTCTGCCTGCACTAGGATAGCGGCGAGACCTTTGGGTCTCAATAGCCTCATGACTAGAGGTATCATGTTTCCTAGACACCGCGGTCCACCTACCGCTGGTATGCCTTGGGAGGAGAGAGGAGGTAGAGGCATCCCTTGTCTCCCCGAGTATTCCATTATGGCCGGACGCCATAACTGGAAGCAGACTTTCGCTGCCATGCATGCAAATAGGCTAGTGGCACCTCCTTATGTACCCGATGAGGTTCCGGCTGCAGATGTTGAGGAGGAGGTAGGAGGAGGTGATGATTTTGAGGGAGGAGGTGATGAGCAGGACTTTGGCACTTTTCCGGATCAGCCGGCACACTTCCCCAACCCTCCTAGACGTTCCCCGCGACCTTCTGGTGCCTCTTCCTCTCGCCATGCTAGCGTGAGTGAGAGGCCGACTTGGATGGATGCTCCTCCCGCTTGGTATGGGGAGCAGCCTTCATGGATGGGAGCTTCACCTCCCTGGTATAGTCAAGCACCAGCAGCACCGACTCCACAAGACCCACCGGCATGGTACGGTCAGCCACCAACTTGGTACCAGCAGCTACCGGAGTGGGCCACCGACCTTTCTAGGAGAGTTGGTGACTTAGAGATCCATCGGGAGACGCAGAAGACACGGAGCCGGGAGCATGACGAGATGATGAGTGATATCTACCGCCAGCAGTTCGGGCGGTACTATAGCCATGACTTCCGTCCGTTTCCACCACCGCCTCCTCCGCAGTGACGAGCTATGATGATTGACAGTTTCAGCCGCCCCACCACCGTCTAGTGAGTTCATTTTTCTTTTCTTCTTTTCTTTATTTTTCTTTTCGAACATTGAGGACAATGTATGTTTTAAGTATGGGGTGGGGTGTGACTATTATGTGTAATAACTCTACTATATTTGCTCGCTTCTATCCATGACACTTTGCATGTTTCATTTCCATAGTCACACGTTTCATTATTGCATTGCATGAAAAAGTTCGAAAAACCCATAAAAATTTGAAAATTTTGAAAAAAGTTCTTGTGCTTATAAGATTAGAGATGACTTCTATGATAGTTTTCACTTGCGGAATGAATTTTTGATGACAATTGAATGCTTAAACGGAATAATAAATTAAAAAGAAATTGAATGTGTTGCCTATCCTTTCTTGCAAGTTTCATAATGTGAAAGTTTTATCTAAATCATATTGAGAAATTAAGGTTGAAATCACATGATGAGTTCTTATACTTCTTTATGAGATGATTAAGGCAATTC
Source organism: Fagopyrum esculentum (assembly GCA_033239045.1). Classification (NCBI taxonomy): domain Eukaryota; kingdom Viridiplantae; phylum Streptophyta; class Magnoliopsida; order Caryophyllales; family Polygonaceae; genus Fagopyrum; species Fagopyrum esculentum. The sequence goes on along the minus strand of BSUD01000004.1, from coordinate 5,471,566 downwards.
GATTTTCTTACTTCTTTCTTTGATCATTTAGCCCCTCAATAAAAGAAATTGCCTCCCTTACCTATCCGGGAATTTGGCGGAGTTGATATTTGGCATGTTTGATGTGGGAGGGCCATGAAAGCAAAATTTTGCATTCAAAGAATAGAACAAATAGGTTTGGGGAAGTCAATCATGACGATGAGTAACTCGGCACCATTCACATAGCCGGGTGTTTGTGCCTTGCCAAAGTCGGATTGAGCGATATTCCTAACGAATTATGGTATGTGCATCAAGGGTTTGAGGCATCTCGAAATTGAGAAACGCCGATCTCCTAGGCTTCGGTTTTTGTGCATCTTTGTCCATCTTTCCAAAAGTAAAGTCGAAAAATAATGTGAAAAAGAAAAGAGCAAAGCTCTAAGTTGATGGTGTTGCAATTCAAAATAAATAAAAAAAGAGTTGGGTTGTTCATTTTCCCGGATTCATGAACCATATCCCATATAAGTTTCCCTCATTTCCGCATTCTAGACCTTACTTGAAAGTCCTTAAGATCAAAAGAACGTTATTTGACTTGGTGATCTAAATTGAAGTTTCACATGCTTGATTTTGACAATACTTGAAAGTTATGATGTTTGTCTTGAAGTTTAAGCGATTTATGATGTTTCTTTGCTTTACATTCTTTGGTTTATGTATATGAGCGTTTTCGAGGATGAATGAAGCAAGGTTTGAGGATGATCTATTGATTAGAAGAACATTTACCTAAAGGATGGTTTTTTTTTGAGTTTGCATGCATATTTCATTCTAACTTGTGTTCTAAGCTTTTGAAAATCTTGCTTGGGGACAAGCAAGTGACAAGTATGGGGTATTTTGTTAGCATGAAATATGGCGATATTCTAGGCACTTATTTTGGTTGTTTTTCCTTCATTACTGTGTACAGGGATAAGGTTTTGAAGCAAATATTAGCTTGTTCATCTATATTATCGATATGGAAGTCTACACTAGCTTTGTGTTGATTATAGGTGAATAGGAGCTGAAATCGGAGCATTTGAGAGAGGAAAGGGAGTAATCGATCATGTTCGAGGATTAGGAGATACATCAAGGAAGCTAAGGAAGAGCTAGGATGAAGAATGACACGAAACAAAAGCAACAACAAACAATTTACACTTCCACGCCCTGAATTACGGTCGTGGATAAGTCCACACTCCAAACCACGGCCGTGGACTTGGCATCATGAACGTGGATTTAAGTTTCGAGCAATCGAGTAAGTTACACGGCCTAAATTACGGTCGTGGAAGTCACAAGGCAGCGTGATCCATTTCCACGCTCTAAACCACGGTCGTGGAAAGCCATGAGACCTTGATTTAGGCGATCTTTTGACGTGTCATTAATTGCCACGTCATTTACGTATTGAGCCTCGACGGCAATTCTTTCTCGTCTTATAAAAAGGCCGGAAAAAAGATTTTCGAGGACGACCGCTTACCCTTGCTTTCAGCACTCTTGCCTAGGGTTGATTGGAGATCGCCGAGAGTTGCGGAAACGCCAGATATTGGAAGATTGGAGATTGCTCACAGCGAAGGTTTAGCCTTTTTCTTAGGTTTTGATATTGAAGACGGATTGACATCCCGTTCTTCGTACTTGCCTTAGATCATTGTGAGGTTTTGTGTTATATATTCTGAATTCATTGACATTGCTTCTTGTGTTTCGGATTTGAGAATTGGTTTTGAAGTTTTATTGAGTATTCGAGGGTTTTCATCTTTCATTCTTCTTAAATTAAATATTGATATCATGACAATGGTTATTGGCTAAAATCCTTTAGTAATTCTAAGGTGAAGGGTTGATAGTTGTGGCTTAGATGATGATAGATCGATCGTAATTTGATTGGACCTTGAGAGTTAGAGAAATATCGTCGACACCCTAAATCACGGCCTGTTCTTAGGTTTCCACGGCCGTGGTTCTCAAGATCTACCCGTGATTTACTTCAGTTTACGAACTTTGCTTTTACTTTAATCCAAAGTTAAAGATTAGCTTTAATCTAGTATTGGCTTGCCTTTCCTAGGTATTAGTGAGACTCAACATCCTCTATTTCGGTTTCGAGTGTCACAACCTTAACCGTTTGAGTTTATCTTGATCTTTGGGTTACAAGTTTGGGTATTTTGAGATTAACTCTTGTTCTTAGATCTTTTCTATATTGCAGCCTCAACAACCTTTATAGAGAGTGTCTTTGGATAAGTCATATAAGGTTTTGGAACTTCACCGTACATTACTTTACCTTAGCATACCTTTACAATTCCTAACTCTGTCCTTAATTCTTTAGTATATCTTGAATCGATTGCCATAATTAGACGCATGGATCTTTAGGGTTGTTGTTTTCCCTTAATATTTGCAAGCTTTACATCTTAATTGCTTGACAATTTGAAATTGGATTTTGTTTCACCAAATCCTTGTCTTCGATACTCTAGAATACTTGCTAATCTACGCCGATCCGTACACTGCGGGTTCGCTTGCTTTTATTCTAGTTTTATAAATATAAAGCGTATTTGCACGCATGTTTTCGGGCGAACAGTTACCATTAACATTGATGGAGTAGGTAGGGGTAGTAATGCATTCCCTGCTAAGGTGGATGAAGTGATCGGGGAAGCCCATTTTGTGTAAGCAGTACAAGATGAACTCATGGCTAATGGTATCAAAGGCTTTGGAGATATCCACTTTCATTGCGGATCTTGGAGAGATGTGTTTTCGGTTATATTTGTTGAGCATTTCCTGGCAGAGAAGGACGTTATGCTTGATTGATTTGTTGGAGACAAAGGCACTCTAATTGAAGCTGATTAGTCGAGGAAGAACGAGATTGATTCTAGCCGATAAGACTTTGGCAATTGTTTTGTAGATGGTACTACAACAAGAGATCGGCTTGAAAGCATAAGGAGCTAGAGGGTTATCAATTTTAGCAATAAGAGAGATAGAGGCATGATTGACATATTTGACTATTTCAATAGTTTTCCTTTAGAGAAGAAATTAAGAATGGCATCGGTGAAGTCATGTTGAGTTGTGTTCCTGGTAGATTTGAAGAAAAAAGAGTTAAACCCGTCAGGTCCCGGCGCCTTCTAATCTCCAATGCTAAAGAGTGCATTTTTGATTTCATCGGGATAAACCTGCTTGTCCAGAGATGCAAAGTCATCAAGGTTAAGGTGAGGTAGCAGGGTTTCTCTAGATGGGGGCAGGAAGGTTTGAGTTGGTGGGTTTAGTATGTTATTGAAGTGGTTGACAAAGGTATTGTCAATGGTGAGAGGGTCAGCAGAGAAGATACCATTAGGGGTTCGGATGGAGTTGATACGGTAAGCACAACGTTTGGGTTGCACACCTCTAAAGAAGTAGGAGGAGCACTGGTCCCATGAGCAAACCATTTGGCTTTAGAGAGTTGGGCTAGGGTGACATGAAAGGAAAGAGTGTTGGCTTTCAAGGAGGCCGACAACTTAAGCTCTTCCTCATGGAGAGTAAGGTCATGGGGAAATGCAGTCAGCCGATCCTGGACAACATGGAGAAGCCTTTTGTTTTCAGCGATGCTCGAGTGACACTCCTCCAATTTCGCACTAGGGAACTTTTTTAGCAATGGCTTGAGGAGCTTTAGTTTCATGACAAGTTTTTGCATGGCATTCTCCTCAATGGTAGTCCCCCAGGTACTCTCAACAGTAGGAATGGAATCCTCATGGTTAGCCCATATATTATTGAATCTGAAGGGGGGATGGGGCTTAAAATCCAGGGTCTCATTGTATAGTAGGGCCGGAGAGTGATCTGAGACGTCTGGGTAGTCAAAGTGAGCAAAGGAGTGGGGAAATGAGAGACCCAGTGATGGTTGGTTATGATACTATCGAGCGTGCACCAAGTACGGGATCCCACTTGCTTACTGTTCCAAGTGAACTTGCTTCCAGAGTAAGGAAGGTCCGAGATGTTGTTTTGCTCGAAACAAGAGGCAAGCTCGGTGGAGGTCTGAGAGATGGAAGGTTGTTTGAAGACTTCTCATCAAAAGATAGAGTGGTGTTAAAATCCCCAAGCAGAGCCCAAGGCTTGGATGAGTTGAGGAGGTTGATGGTAGCTATGGAATCCCATAGGTCCAAGCGGTCTTCAGGAGAGTTGTGGGCATAGATGAAGGAGAGTTCGATGGTTGTGGTTTGATCTGGGTTAGACAAAGGGTTGGAGATAAGGCAATGGATTAATTGGTCAGACTTGATAGTAGTCGACAGGTGGAATTTGGATGGGTTCCACCAGATCCAGATCCTACAATTGTGGGCAAGAGAAGAGTTTGATGTTTGGCTCCAGGAAGGGAAGAGAGATTTGGAGAGACGTCTTTCTCTATTGAATTTTAGTCTAGTTTCGAGTATGGTCATGATATCAATCTTATGCTTCTTGACAAGGCTTTGAATTGCTCTTTGCTTGACAGGATCATTTAGAACCCGTATATTCCAGGCACAGGTTCTAATTATCATTGGATGGTGGTGCATTGGTCAGTCAGCACTTGTTGTCAAGGCAGGATTAGGTAGGGCTGAGAGTTTAGTCCCAAGGTTTGCTAGAGGTAGGGAAGAGATGGAGGAATCAAGCTTAGTGTTTGAGAGAGATGGGAAAAGGGAGTTGAGATGATCATTAGGGTGAACGACAGGGGGAGGTCTTTGTGTTTGACACAAGCAGTGACGACATTTGGAAAAGGGGGGTCAGGAAGTGAAGATTTAGGGTTTTGGGAAGGAGCGGGTTCACCTTGGGGTGATGGTATAGGGGTATGGTGTTCGGGAGGGGAAAGAGTAACCTCAGCCGTGAGTTGAGGCTGTTTAGTGGAGATCTTGAAAGAATCATCAGGGGTAGGGAGCAAAGGGGTAGTATTAGGGTTTGGGTTGGGTTTTGGAATGTACCTAATGGTATAAGGGTTATTGTTTCTATATCTTTCGTTACAGTTTGTAAATATTTCATTTAGATCCGTTTTTTTTTAAATATTCATTCAAATTTTTTTACATAAATAAATTGATACGCAATTTTTATTAAAAAAAATCATACATATATAATTTCCGTTCAAAAAATATTTCGTTTAGATCAGTTTTGTATTTTGTTACAAACAAAAAATTTCTGCTTCCCTTTTTGTTTTGTATTTATAAATTACGTTTCAGATTTTGATTTGATCCTCACAAATGTGAGTCATATTAGTTAATAAAAAAATGACTAAGTTTGGATAAAATATCCAATATATAATGCATAAAAGTGAAAATACAATATTTTTATGAAACAAAACCCCCCACAAGGTGCGGACACTAAACTAATCATTTAATAAAGAGACATAATATATAAAAAATATATATATATATATATATATTACTACACAACTCACTTCTCCGGATACGGCACAAATGAATGGTATGTCTAAGAGGATAAACAAGAATTTGTTTGGTGAGTTTTGTTGATCTTCCTACGTATTTTGCAAGAGACACCCTCTTGTTGCATTCATACTAACATAAGCAGATGGAGACTTGTGGGAGCCAAATGAAAAGGAAGACTGGGTGGAAATAATCTAGCTTTCCTTTTACGATCGATAATAACTTATATAGATGAAAATAAACGTTATCTCTCAAGTTTGACTCGGTCAAGTGCATGCAATTGTGCTTTACATGATATTTAAATGAGCAACAACAAAAGCTACTTGAAACTATTTAGCATGTAGTGAACTTGTTAATTTCAACCACAAATTAAAATGTTTGAATATTATTCATTGATGTCACTTTGCTAGCACCTGTTCATTGTCTTTGGAGATCTTAGTTAGGATTTAGTGAACTTGTGAATTCCAACCCCACGTTTGAAGTTTCTTAGGTGAGAATTGAGATACTCTCCATGTAATATCTAGATTTTGAGAAATTTTGATGACCGATTTATTTTGGATTAAATTGAGTTGATTAATTTATCAATAAACTAAAGACGAATTTAATTGAAGATTCCGAGGTATGCTGATACGAAGTTAAATTGTCGTTGCTAGCGGAATTGGGACAAACCCGTTAACCCTAATTTTTCTCTTCGTATCCTTCATTCCTTCTTCGGTGTACACTATTCACATCAGAACACCACCTCGACCGCTTTCACCGAAATTGTATCTTGAAACCCTAATCAGAACTAGATTCATGAAGCCCGGCTCCGGAACCGTCGTCATCTCACGAAAGCCAGCACCGGAACCACCGCGGTTGAGCCAGATCTGCGCTAGCTAGAGCCACCATCGAGCCTTGCCTGGATCCAATACCCCGCTTGCTACTCTTTGTAACCGCCAGAGCTGAAACCAGGAACGAGCCTCGCCGCCCTCGACCGTTGTCGACATCCTCTTCGTCGAAGGAGATCTGTAGTCCATCGTCTTCTCCATCTCGTTGTTGCTTTTGTCCCGACTGAAGCTGCACAAGACCAACCATGTAGGGCCGGTCTTTGAGATTGTTGTGCCCCGGAAAATATTAATTTTAGGTACCCTTAGTTATTAAAGTTATCAAAGAAATTTGGGGAAAACTTCATATAAATATGTTTTATCTGCGTTTGCAAAATCAATATATATTGTTTCAAAAAATAATGCAAAATGAATCTATATCGATTGCAAGTTGAAGTTTTGTCCTAATCTATATCGATTGCAAGTTAAAAACACCATAGTCCTATATTTGCATATAAGTTGTAGTTCTAAAAAATATAAGTGATTTATGGCTCTTTTTATTTAAATCCGATACTACTTAAAAATGAAAATTATAAATGGCGTCCCGTTACTTTAGATTTTTTTGGATTATGCCTAGATAGTTTTTTTAGATGAATAACATATTTTATTTTATTCCTTCAAAATATCAACAAATATTAACTTATGAATGGTAGAATTATATATTTTAAAACATTATAAAACTTAGGGGCACAATTCAAAAATTGAAAAACGTTGGAACATAAACCGAAAAAATCTAAATTACAAAACATTAATTGTAATTGTACTAAAAAAATATACTAATTTTTTTATTATTTTGGTTCCCCTATAATACTTGGGGGGGCTGCAGCCCACAAGGCCCAACACTAGGGCCGGCCCTGCCACCATGGTCGCCTGTTGGAAATAGAACTCGTCGCTAGACCGCCTGCCATCACCTCACTTGCCGCCTTGTCGTCGAGCTCACTTGGCCGCCTGGATCGAGTTCGCCGGAGAAGAAAGGAACCGCTGCTACTGAGGTCCTCATCTGAAAACCTAGATCAAAGAAGGTGAAATTTTGGGTTGATTATATTTTTGGTTGTAACACCTCGAATCCGCGGGACTCGGGGCGCTACGGGTTGGGGCCTCGCAATGGGTCTCGACCCTTCGCCTGACAACAATTTCACCGGATCTTGCAACAAAGCACAAATAAAGGTCAAAACCGAAATACATTTTTATGCGATGTTATGGAACCCAAAAATAAAAGAAAGGAAAGACTTCAGCCGTCCTTACAACAACATCAACATAACATACAATAACAACAACAACACAAGGACTCCAAAACCCAACTCAACCTAAGATGTACGGAACCCCTGCTGCCCACTCCTCCGGCTCACTCGGCCACATCCTAACCTACACATCAACTACAACAATTGGTATAAAACCGTTAGCTCACATTCTAGGAATTACAAAGATAATATGGCACAAACACACACATAAGAACACATAACTCAGAACATGCTCATATACATACACATCCAGTTCTTATTCTCTTTTTAGGTTATTCCTTTACTAGTTCCATTCGTTCAAAGTGTGACACGAGAGTCTTATAACTCTCGCCTCTGTCCCCGTGTAACCAACAAGAGTGTGCCGGAGATCAACCCGTATGCCATGTGGAGTGGCGAAGAAGTCTGCCCGTATACCATGTATGGCCTAGTCGCACAGAACCTCTCAGTCTCCCTCGGGAGCTGGGTAGTGATGTCACCGCCCGATAATAATAGTAACAGTGGGCCAAATAATAAATATAGTCAAGTAGTCCTAATCCGGTTTCATGATCCAAAGCGATAAACACACACCACCATAATGTATCCAAATAATGCATAAAAGCGGCTAAGTAAGTCCAAGGACTTACCTCGTCTCAAAGCTAAACGAAACCGATATCACTCTCCGAAGGAATATCAACAACTACTCACAAGCTATATACTCTTACAAGATCATACACTCTCATAAACTAGGATAGCACTCCTAGTCTCACAACTCACAAGATCTCAACTAAAGCAACAAGTGCTAGGATACTCTCATCCTAAACTCCACAATCTCAACCAACATATAAATACCACCTCAAGTCTCACAAGATCAACCACGAGGCTCACAACTGTATCACAACTCCAGATCAACACACCACATGTCATAGAACATCAATAACCTCAAACACTCACCTAAAGGTTCTAAGCCACTATTTGGCATTTGCCCTAAGTTATGCTAGATCCAACCTAACATGATTCTACTACTAAACATAACCAGATTGAGGAAGAAGGTACTCACACACGATCCGAGGTTGAAGATGATCTACGGACGTCGAGATTGGATTCGTTGGGCTATAACGGCCGCTTCCGGACCTAAACCAAAGTTAAGGAAATTTAGCTTGTATGCTAAATTCAACGGAATATAGCGTGTAATTTTCTAAGAAAAATCTCGATTTGAAAACAAGGTTAAAAATCCGCAAAACATTTTTCCGGGGTGATTTATACCATTTTATAAACATGGGTAAAAATTCGAACTCGACTTTTCCGGGCATATATACGAAACTCAAGAAGCTCGGTCATTTTCCAAAATAAGCTTTAGGCCAAACTACGATTTATTCATAAGGGCAGAAACTGCACATTTCAAAAGCATAGGGATTAAACTACACTTATACAAATCAGTAGGGGCGAAAATTGTAATTCAAAAAGAGTGGGTCAAATCTGTAAATTCAAAATACTGGCCATAAATTATAATTAGTTATAAAGTTGGGGGCCCCGAATAGAATTTGATAAATAGGGTTTTCTTCTCTAACTGCTAATGATGGCACGCTGGGAAGAGGGAGATGCAGAGGCGGCTGGAGCGTCCCCGGCAAGCGAGCAGGCGAGGGAGAAGGAGTTGCTTCCTAGTTTCCAGCGAGGTTCGACGGGGAAGGAGGCAAGAGCTCGCCGGTAGCGGCGGTGGTGCTCCAGTCCAGATCCGGGTGAGTGAAGCAGCACATCGAGTATAGAAAAGGGCGAGGCAAGGCTCGTTCCCTCCGATAGCCAACGGCGAGGGGCGTTGGCGGCTGCTGTAAGATTTGTCCAGCATCGAAGACATCACTCTCCCAGGCGCGGTGGTGGTGAGCGTTCCAGGGGTGAAACTCGACAGAGGCTCCAGAGAAGAGATGAGACAGGGAAGGGAGAGGGACAGTTCGTCTTGGAGGCGAGACTGGTGGCTCCCGGGCTACTGATGGTGGTTCCTCTCGGCGAAGGTGATCCCACAGGTCCCAGGCAGCGTGGCGAGGCGGCCCTCCAGGTTTCCGGTGGTGGCTGTCGGGGTAGAATAGAGGAAGCAGATGAGGGAGATAGTTGCCCTCTAGCTTTGAAAAAGAATGAGAGAAAAACAGCAAGGTTGAGTGTAAGGCAAGTAGATCCAGTGAGGGTTGAGGGGTCGGGCTATGGAGTAGCAATCAGAGGCTACGGAATGAATCAGAGCAAGGTTGTGTGTGTTCAGTGTAGGCTAAATGGTTTCATCAAAAAGTTGGGAAGAGAGAAAGAAGCACGTAAGAAAAAAAAATATATAAGAAAAAGGATTACTAAATAAACTCGATCAAACTTAAATTCGAACGGGATTTTCGGATCGGGAAAAATTGCGAAATCTTCCGTAAAATAATGGTAATATGATATACCTTTTACAATAAAGAAAAATATTTAATCTAATAAATGTTGATAAAAGACAAAAAAAAAAATAAATAAATATCGCAAATGCGCCAAAAATTGGGGCGTTACATTGGCCCCATATTTCTAATTTACGTTTTTGACCAAACTTTCTGAAATTTGCAAATCTGCCATAAAATGGATAACAAAATATGGCCCAAATTTATAATTATAGAAAATGTCCCTAACATTTATAATTATATTTAGGGTAAATGTTCAGGTACGGCCCTTTTATTGCGGTACGGTTGTACGGCCGTACCGCAGGGCGACACGTGTCCCGAAATTTTTTTTTTTTTTTT